>JAXCGZ010007710.1:112500-121975 GCA_037179515.1 Halocaridina rubra
TATATATATATATATATATATATATATATATATATATATATATATATATATATATATATATATATATATATATATATATATATATATATATATATATATATATATATATATATATATATATATATATATATATATATATATATATATATATATATATATATATATATATATATATATATATATATATATATATATATATATATATATATATATATATATATATATATATATATATATATATATATATATATATATATATATATATATATATATATATATATATATATATATATATATATATATATATATATATATATATATATATATATATATATATATATATATATATATATATATATATATATATATATATATATATATATATATATATATATATATATATATATATATATATATATATATATATATATATATATATATATATATATATATATATATATATATATATATATATATATATATATATATATATATATATATATATATATATATATATATATATATATATATATATATATATATATATATATATATATATATATATATATATATATATATATATATATATATATATATATATATATATATATATATATATATATATATATATATATATATATATATATATATATATATATATATATATATATATATATATATATATATATATATATATATATATATATATATATATATATATATATATATATATATATATATATATATATATATATATATATATATATATATATATATATATATATATATATATATATATATATATATATATATATATATATATATATATATATATATATATATATATATATATATATATATATATATATATATATATATATATATATATATATATATATATATATATATATATATATATATATATATATATATATATATATATATATATATATATATATATATATATATATATATATATATATATATATATATATATATATATATATATATATATATATATATATATATATATATATATATATATATATATATATATATATATATATATATATATATATATATATATATATATATATATATATATATATATATATATATATATATATATATATATATATATATATATATATATATATATATATATATATATATATATATATATATATATATATATATATATATATATATATATATATATATATATATATATATATATATATATATATATATATATATATATATATATATATATATATATATATATATATATATATATATATATATATATATATATATATATATATATATATATATATATATATATATATATATATATATATATATATATATATATATATATATATATATATATATATATATATATATATATATATATATATATATATATATATATATATATATATATATATATATATATATATATATATATATATATATATATATATATATATATATATATATATATACATATATATATATATATATATATATATATATATATATATATATATATATATATATATATATATATATATATATATATATATATATATATATATATATATATATATATATATATATATATATATATATATATATATATATATATATATATATATATATATATATATATATATATATATATATATATATATATATATATATATATATATATATATATATATATATATATATATATATATATATATATATATATATATATATATATATATATATATATATATATATATATATATATATATATATATATATATATATATATATATATATATATATATATATATATATATATATATATATATATATATATATATATATATATATATATATATATATATATATATATATATATATATATATATATATATATATATATATACATATATATATATATATATATATATATATATATATATATATATATATATATATATATATATATATATATATATATATATATATATATATATATATATATATATATATATATATATATATATATATATATATATATATATATATATATATATATATATATATATATATATATATATATATATATATATATATATATATATATATATATATATATATATATATATATATATATATATATATATATATATATATATATATATATATATATATATATATATATATATATATATATATATATATATATATATATATATATATATATATATATATATATATATATATATATATATATATATATACATATATATATATATATATATATATATATATATATATATATATATATATATATATATATATATATATATATATATATATATATATATATATATATATATATATATATATATATATATATATATATATATATATATATATATATATATATATATATATATATATATATATATATATATATATATATATATATATATATATATATATATATATATATATATATATATATATATATATATATATATATATATATATATATATATATATATATATATATATATATATATATATATATATATATATATATATATATATATATATATATATATATATATATATATATATATATATATATATATATATATATATATATATATATATATATATATATATATATATATATATATATATATATATATATATATATATATATATATATATATATATATATATATATATATATATATATATATATATATATATATATATATATATATATATATATATATATATATATATATATATATATATATATATATATATATATATATATATATATATATATATATATATATATATAATATATATATATATATATATATATATATATATATATATATATATATATATATATATATATATATATATATATATATATATATATATATATATATATATATATATATATATATATATATATATATATATATATATATATATATATATATATATATATATATATATATATATATATATATATATATATATATATATATATATATATATATATATATATATATATATATATATATATATATATATATATATATATATATATATATATATATATATATATATATATATATATATATATATATATATATATATATATATATATATATATATATATATATATATATATATATATATATATATATATATATATATATATATATATATATATATATATATATATATATATATATATATATATATATATATATATATATATATATATATATATATATATATATATATATATATATATATATAGAGGACACAATTAATTTGCCAATTCACTACCAACTACACCATGAAGGTTAAAAAGGAATCATATCGTACAGCTTTGTTTTCCATTTAATTCAAAGCACAATCTATTTGGACCACAATAATCAAATAAACATATTACCATATGTGAAAACATGAATAATTCTTACCACGACTGGGACTTGAACGTAGGACACATAATTACAATGCCAAGGCGTCCACGCATCACAGTTATATCTGCTTACTAGTAATGAACGCATTTATATGATGCTACTCTGTTCATATTATTGTTTCTCCCTGTAAGGTTTGCTTTCCTTTTAGACCTTCTGTGGTGTAGTTAGTAGCACCTTGGCATAGTAATTATGTGTCCTAGGTTCAATATCAGCAATGTTACATGTATAATACACGCATATTATTATATAATATAGACATGCATTTAAATTAATAGTCTTTTCCACAATATATACACTATGTATTCATTTCGGAAGGATGCAAGATGCTGGTCTTCTTGCGGACTTTTCTGTGTGTATGTTTGTGTGTTGTTAATGAGAATTGTATTCCTCAGAAGTGGTCTTTTGTATTGTATTCTTATGTGCATGTGTGTGTGTGTGTGTGTGTGTGTGTGTGATTACCTAATTGTGTTTACCTAATTGTGTTTACGGGAAAGAGCCCAAAGCTCGTATCTTCCCGTCTCCTGATCGGTTCCATTTTAGACTAAGTGATACTTATCATACCTGTCCTTAAAACTATGGATTGAGATAGCATTAACTACCTCCTCGCTTAGCGAATTCCAATTATCAACTACTCTTACACTGAAAAAGTATTTCCTTACATCCTGCAAAGAAGTTTTCTTACGAAGCTTCAAACTATGACCTCTAGTTCTAGAGCCAGCCATATCGAAATATCGATCCCTATCCACTCTATCATAACCATGAAGGAATTTAAAGACTGTCACCATATCCCCCCTTACTCTTCTAGCTTCGAGTGATGGTAAGTCTAATTCCCTCAGCCTCTCATCATAACTGAGATTGCGTATTTCTGGCACCAGTTTCGTGGCATGTCTTTGAACTTTTTCAAGCTTAGCTATGTGCTTTTTCAAGTGCGGATTCCAAAAGGGGGCTGCATATTCGAGTTTTGGCCTCACATAGGTTACATAAATATTTCTGAACATTTCCTTGTCCATGTGCCTGAAGGCTACCCTTACATTTGATAAGAATGCATATGCTGCCCTTACTACGCCATTTATATGTATTTCTGGAGACAAATCTGCCAGTATGTTTACTCCTAGATCTCTCTCATTTTCTGCCTCTTGAAGTTGTACTCCAGCCACCGAGTAGTCAAGCTTGGGCCTTCTTGCACTTGTACCCATTCTCATTACCTTACATTTTGAAGTATTGAATTTCATTAGCCACTTTTCTGACCACTCATGCAGATTATTTAGATCCTCCTGAAGTTCTCTACCATTGTTCTCGTTTTTTACTTTCTTCACAATCTTTGCATCATCTGCAAACATATTCATGAATGAATTTACAGACTCTGGTAGGTCATTTACATATACAAGGAACAAAAGTGGCCCTAAAACTGAACCCTGTGGAACTCCACTACTAACTCTTCTCCATTCAGACACTGAGTGTCTTACTCTAACCCTCTGTTCCCTTCCTTCTAAGTAAGTTTTTATCCATTCCAAAACATTTCCACCTATTCTAGCCATTGAGTGCAGCTTCCTAATAAGTCTCCCATGTGGAACAGTGTCAAACGCTTTCTGGAAGTCTAGGAATATGCAATCTGCCCAGCCCTCTCTTTCCTGTAAGATTTGGCTTACCTCATCATAAAATTCTAATAAGTTTGTTACTGTTGATCTACCTTCTCTGAAGCCATGTTGCCTCACTGACAAAAAGTTGAAGGATTCCAAGTGAAGAGAGATATGTTTCCTTAGTAGTTTCTCCATAACTTTGCAAACTATGCTGGTCAAGGAAACTGGTCTATAGTTCAGAGCCGTATCCCTCCTTCCCTTTTTGAAGATAGGTATCACATTTGCTTGTTTCCAGCATCTTGGAATCTCCCCCGACTCCAGTGACTCCTTAAATATGATACTTAGTGCCACTGATATTGTGTTTGCGCATTTTTTAAGCACATGAGGGGATATGTCATCAGGACCTGTAGCTTTATGAACATCTAAATCCATCAGCGCTTTGCATACCTCTGTGGCTGTAAGGTTGATGTTCTCTAATACCGGCCCTTGAGCTTCTATCACTGCAATCTGAGGGGGTGGGGTATTTTCTACTGTAAATACTGACTGAAACTCCTTGTTCAATTCTTTGCAGATCTCTTCATCCGTCTCAGTGATGCTTCCATCCGCTCTCTTTAGCCTTAAAACCTGTTCTTTTACCTTCAGTTTTCCTCTGATAAAGCTGTGGAAAAGCTTGGGATTTTCTTTAGCCTTCCTGGTGATGTCCCTCTCATAATCTCTCTCTGCCTCTCTCCTTTTACTTAGGTAGTCATTTCTTGCTCTTTTGTAGGTTTGCCAGGCATTTATGTTTTTTCTCCTCCTATACCTTTTCCAGCATTTGTCTCTCCACTCCTTAGCTCTTTTACACCCATTATCGAACCATTTCTCTCTGGCATGAATTACACCTACTTTGGTGACAGGTATGCAGCAATCTACTATCTTCCCATATTTCTCACAAAAGATGTCATACATTTCTTGTACAGATTTGTTGTAAAATAAGGTTCTCCAGTCAATAACTGCAAAAAGCTCATTCATTTTGATGTAATCTCCTTTCGGATAGTTCCTCCTCATGTCCTCAGTGCCTCTACTCTCAGGAAGAATATCTTCAATGATATACTCCATCAACAACACACAGTGGTCACTCTTTCCAATTGGTGGTTCATACTCAATATTTTCAATATCCAACACATTATCTGTGAACACTAGATCAAGTAGTGATGGCTCATCCCCACCCCTGGCTCTTGTTGGTTCCATTACATGTTGGTGTAGGAAATTCCCTTGTACGCAATCTAGGAATCTTGCCCCGAATGAGTCCTCACCACTGTGTGGGTCAAGATTTATCCAATCTATCTCTTTATGATTAAAGTCTCCCATAATCAAAATCCTACATTTTTTCTCCCGTGCCATGTTAACAACTGAGTTTATGACTTCAATAGTACCTATATGACTTTCCTCATAAATTTCAAGCCTATTTTGGTTCCTTGGTGGGTTGTATACAACAGTTATTATAATGCTCTCTGACCCAGTATTTATGCGAGCAACAAGAAATTCCCTGAACTCACTTTCTATAGCCAAGTTTATTTCTTCAACTTGAATCCTCTCACTTATGAGCAGTGCTATCCCTCCACCAGTCCTCTCAGATCTTTCAACCCTTAGTATTCTGAAGCCCTTAGGAAAAACTGTGACACTGTTTATGTCCTCACTCAACTTAGTCTCTGTAATTGCTACTATATCTGCCTTACTGTTGTGAATCCTATCTTTTAATTCTACTGCCTTACCAGCTAATCCATCAGCATTTGTGTATAACAATCTTAATGTGTGTGTGTGTATGTGTGAGAGAGAGAGAGAGTGAGAGAGAGAGAGAGACGAGAGAGAAGAGCGAGAGAAGGAGAGAGAGAGAGAGAGAGAGAGAGAGAGAGAGAGAGAGAGAGAGAGAGAGAGAGATAGAAAGAAAGCAAAAAATGAGAGGGAGATAGAGAAAGAGAGAAAAAAAACGAGAAAGAGAGTAGAGACAGAGAGAGAAAGTCTGAAATAAAGGCGATTAACGAACGCTGAAACGTGTATTGTTTTCATATTTAAAGTCATTTTCCTATATTTGTTATAATATGAGTACATTTATTGAGGCAGAATATCTGATAGAAAGATGTAGAATATAAAATAAATAAAAATGAACAAAAACTTGACAAAGAGTAAGAAAGTATAAAATGTTTCATCTTTTTTATATTTATTCATATTGTGTAAACTTTATTTGCAATGAAAGAGAGAGAGAGAGAGAGAGAGAGAGAGAGAGAGAGAGAGAGAGAGAGAGAGAGAGAGAGAGAGAGAGAGAGAGAGAGAGAGAGAGAGAGAGAGAGAGAGAGAGAGAGAGAGAGAGAGAGGAGAGAGAGAGAGAGAGAGAAGAGAGAGGAGAGAGAGAGAGAGAGAGAGTATGCTTTATAATTTCTGATGAGTGTGACACAGGAAAGGTCTAGAAAAATTGCATTCATTGCGTTTGGGCACCAAAAAAAAAAAAACCCTCACTAACTCATCTGTTCATCGATGAAAGTAATGCCGATAGAAAAGAGAAAGAGATGATGCCCTACGATGGAGAGAGAGCATTGACATTGGAAGTGAAGTGTAAGAGACTGGTCATTTAGAGAATATTATACCCTTAGATTAAAGCTATCAAGGTGATAAGCATAAGAAGATGCACCTTAGCTTTGAGAGAAGTACTTTAAGCAGAGATGGATTAAACTTTTATAGATTTTTTGTAGTTGGGAAGAAAAGTAATTCTGAAAGCGAAAGAAAATGTCCATTTCGTTGATGCAATTTTATACATCCGAATTATGTGATTCCTCCAAGAATAGTTAGATGTTGTCAGAATGCGTAATATCTTTATCGAGAGAAGAGGATAAATTAAATGTTTTCAGACACAATATAGTTATCAGGAGAAGTTGATAAAGACTTACCCGGAAATGGTCTTGGAGGTAAGGGATTTTATTAAATTTTAGGTGCCTCACTCAGACACCCTCTATAACTTAGAGCTGAGAGGTGAAGAAAGAGGGATACAATACTGATTTCGAATAGCAGATGGAGGTCATGAGGAAAAGGCAGAGGATACATGAAGAGTAGAATGGTCAGCCAAGGCGTGGAGAAGATAGGAAGATGGGGACAGGAGATCATTCATTGATGAACGGTAGGATCAGAGTAGGTGAAATAACAGAGCCCTGTGGAACACCACTGTTAAATGGGCATGACCTAGATGTTGTCAACATCGGCGGATATAAAAGGTAAGTAAGATAAATAAAAATCAGAGAACAGAGAAGGAGGGGTAAAGCCATAAGCAGAAAGTTTTGCCAACAGAGGTTTGCCCAACACTGCCAAAAACCTTAGAAATTTCAAGGAAAGCAACAAAAGATTCCACATGGTTCCACAGAGAAAATGATATTGGTTGAGAGAAAGAGGCATAAAAGACAGCAAAGCACAAGAGCCAAATTAGCTGCAAACATCTTTAGGGAACTTGCTGGTATGCCATCGTGTCCGAATTCTTTATTCGTATTCAGAGAAGTAAGAATTTTATAAATTTTCAACGTAGCAAGAAATGGGATGGACATAGGATTAGGGGGAGGCAAAGTGCTAGAACCAGCTGTGCTAAAATCGCTTACAGAAGACTTAGCTGAAAAGTAAAAGAGTGTGGCAATGTCTGTAGGAGAGCAAACTATAGAACTGTCAGGATGAATGATAGGTGGAAAACTTGAGTTATGGCAATTTTAGGAGACCTTTTTCGCTAAAGACCAGAAGTATTTATCAGTAGGTGAAAAGCTTAGGCCAACCACTTTCTTTCTTAAAGATGAAGTATTAGATCTTAGGATTTGAACAGAGCACCTTTTCCAATTGTAATGAAATCTGAGTCGTTTAAATCCGAAGGACAACCTTGGTGCAATTGGTAAGTCCGATCTCTAAACTGAATAGCCATTGCGCAGACACAGTGAAAGGAAGGATCATAGGAAGAAAAAGTACTAATAGAGGAGGGGCTGCACGTCTCCATTCCGAGGTTATGATTTCAGCAAACTCTTGGGCTACCTGATCAGTGTTACGTGTCCAAGGGCAGTAGTCGTCCCATGGAATATCAAGGAGAAAGTTATGCAAATAGTCACCTTGAGTAAGCTGGTAGTGCCAAAAGACTGCGCTGGTTATGATGATTCGCTAGCAGGAGGAATAAAATGGAAGAGATAGAGATGAAAGAATAATCAAAGTTACCAAGAGGTGAAAGTACAGAATATGAATAGTTTGTAGGATCAGAAAAAAGGAATTGGTCAAGAATATTAGCAGCATGGTCGCCGTGATAGAGAACACGTGAATGATGTTTGATAATCTTCTTCAGATCGTGAATGACAGAAAAAAGCAAGGGCCTTATCTCCC
>JAXCGZ010007711.1:0-7500 GCA_037179515.1 Halocaridina rubra
ATAATGCAAGAAAGTTAAATAAGGGAAAACATCTTAAGTGTCAGCGAATTCTGTGAGCTCTCTATGTATACAAGATATCTCTAGCCATGTATGTTCTGACACCAGACTCTACAACTATGGCTTTCTCTGAAACTAAGAAACTGTGGTACGCATAAAAACTGCTTAGAGACTCCATAGGAAACATTTTCGGAGACTTCACAATTTTATTTTTCAGTTTCATCTTTCAATGTTAGTCCCATTTATGGGTGGAAACAGACAGGTTGAATCTAGGTAATTTGGAGTAGATGCCCTTCCTATCCCTCCGCTGTTGGCTCTTTCGCGAGTCTGTCAACTCCTGAGTTGAGTATCTTAACCACGCGGCTACCGAAGGTCCCAATTATCGAGATTTCACATTAGAGAAAATACATGAATTCTTGCGAATGTAAAAGAAAAATTTACAATAAACAAACTGTCTACAGCATGAATACAAAATATCATACATCATCTTCATATACTAAAAGTCTATACAAAAATGTAAAGATTCTATTCAATAGAGAGTGTGAGAGGGGGCGATTTCTATTGACAGCATTTATATTTGTAGGCCGGGAGAGAGAGAGAGAGAGAGAGAGAGAGAGAGAGAGAGAGAGAGAGAGAGAGAGAGAGAGAGAGAGAGAGAGAGAGAGAGGAGAGAGAGAAGAGAGCGAGAGAGAGCGAGAGAGAGAGAGAGAGAGAGAGAGAGAGAGAGAGAGATTTAATAACAATAATAATAATAATAATAATAATAATAATAATAATAATAATAATAATAATAATAATAATAATAATGAAGTCACAAAAAATAATGTTATAATAAAGCTAATAAACAGAGACATATATGAACTAATAATAATATGACAGAGAATAATGACGTCACAATCAAATGGTGAGTCAATGAGAGCTAACATAAATAAATAAATAAATAAATAAATAAATAAATAAATAAATAAATTTCAATATATACTGAATACGTGACCTCACCTTTAGCCTTTCATTCAGAAAATCAACTAGTGACAATCCCTCCGCTCGCCACTGACATTATACCGAGAATGCTTGACGTCAGCAATAGAGTGAATAATAATAATAATAATAATAATAATAATAATAATAATAATAATAATAATAATAATAATAATAATAATAATAAAAATAATAATAATAATTTAAACTTGGTGGCAACTGAAATAATTTCTTTATCCATCACCTTTCTTAGTTATGTGTTGAGACATAAAGAAGTAATGCAGAGAATAAACATAATTACTTAAGCCGCGTAAAAGTGAAAAAAAAAAAACATATGAAGCCGATCGTAAATGTCCGTTCCAGCATTCGTTAAAAAATATTGAAATAAATAATCTGCTTCAGACAAAAATCTTATACAATCTACGGTATTAACTCTCCGTATTTTGCTATTCGACTTGAATATCATAGATTAAGAGTCAATAATGAAAAGCAGAGGCAAGGGAAAGTGATAGCACAGAGCCCGACTATATATATCTTCCACACCGTTGGTGCCAAATAATCCTCTATAATTACGTGGACGCAATGATCTCCAGGTAAGGGCTGAATAATCAGGTAGAGCTATAGGAAATCACCGATCCAACTTTAATCGGTAGCGATATGAGACAGTGAAAGCTAATCCAGCCCAGGGTCAGGATCGAAGCTTTATTCCTTTTATTGGTAATTACTGAGAGGAGGAGGTTTAGTACATACATTATCATTGTTATTATCATTTTCAATATTATTATACCTTTATTATTATTATTATTATTAATATTATTATTATTATTATTATTATCATTATTATTATTACTATTAATATAATTATTATTATTATTAATATTATCATCATCATCAGCATCATTATTATTATTATTATTATTATTATTATTATTATTATTATTATTATTATTATTATTATTATTATTATTATTATTATTATTATCATGATCATTGTAATTTGTACTACTACTACTACTACTACTACTACTACTAGTAGTAGTAGTAGTAGTAGTAGTAGTAGTAGTAGTAGTAGTAGTAGTAGTAGTAGTAGTAGTAGTAGTAGTTGTTGTTGTTGTTGTTGTTGTTGTTGTTGTTGTTGTTGTTGTTGTTGCTGCTGCTGTTGTTGTAGTAGTAGTAGCAAAAATGAAAAACATCCCATCAATGCATAGGAAGCCACAAAGTGAAAAGAGATGAATGTACCAGGCGAAGCCCACGTGGTAAATGGGTAGGGTTGCTAACAAGTAAATATAGAAGAAGAAAAAATAAATTAATTAAGATGTATGCAAATACTTAAATACAGAATTTAGTAAATAATTATATATAAATATATCTACAAATCGAACTTAAGTATCAATATTAGAAAAATAACACTTCCTATTTCTAGTGATTATCTCTCTCTCTCTCTCTCTCTCTCCTCTCTCTCTCTCTCTCTCTCTCCTCTCTCTCTCTCTCTCTCTCTCTCTCTCTCTCTCTCTCTCTCTCTCTCCTAGGCCTATGTGAGTTCTTTAGGCCATTTGTTTCACCAGAACTCTTTTATTACCTTGATTATATTCATTAAACCTGATACGATTCCAGGAATTAAATGAAAACTGCATTTACCGAGAGGCTCTGTTCGTCTTGAAGGTAGCTTAGTACGTAGCCAATTGAGCCACGGAGGGTGTCATTATGGAAATATTATTATGTCATATTCTGTCGTAATGCTTCGTCTGACTAATAAGTAGGTGCTGGAATGTAGTGTGTGTGTGTGTGTGTGTGTGTGTGTGTGTGTGTGTGTGTGTGTGTGTGTGTGTGTGTGTGTGTGTGTGTGTGTGTGTGTGTGTGTGTGTGTGTGTGTGTGTGTGTGAGAGAGAGAGAGAGAGAGAGAGAGAGAGAGAGAGAGAGAGAGAGAGAGAGAGAGAGAGAGAGAGAGAGAGAGAGAGAGAGAGAGAGAGTTAACCTGAGTTGGATTATCTATAGCTTTTCTCATTTTGAATGCTAAATCTTTTTTAAAAATTGACAAATAATTGGGTCCAAAAGAAACTGACCGAAGCTTAAATTAAAGTGTCCACTGGGTGTTACTGCATAAAAGCGGAATCAAGAAGAATCTGCCGACCAATCAATCACGTGGAACATATTACTTAAATGAATAAATACGGCATTTGAATTCTGATCTGTTTCAGCTGAATATTTATGGTGATTCACTCTTTTTATCAAGTCTTTACTGGTTTGGCCAATGTGAAATAATTTTCAATCTTTGTGAGGTACCTTGAATACCACGTTGCTATTTTACTGGGGGCTGTTTTTTTTTATTTATTTACATTTAATAATATAAACAATGATCTGATATTACTGAAACCAGAAAAGCATGTCAAGGAAAGAAAATTGAGAGGGGGGGGGTTCTTCCTCTACTTTATCATTACTGTATTGCGATATGTTGTAAGGGCTTTGGCCCGATTTCTTAAACAGTGTATACTTAAGATACCATATTGTTAGTTAGCTAGGCACACAAATGGATTTCATAAACGCATCTGACACGGTTCTGTGTATGGCTAGGATCCCACGTGGGATCCTAGGCCCGATTTCTTGAACGGTGTAAACCTAGGATACCATACTGTTTGTTGTTAGTTAGCTAGACACACATTTGGATTTCATACACGCATCTGACGCGGTTCTGTGTATGGCTAGGATCCCCCATGAGGGGATCCAAGCCAAACACAGAACCGCGTCAGATGCGCTTATGAAATCCATTTGAGTGTGTCTAGCTAACTAACAATATGGTATCCTAGGTCTACACAGTTTAAGAAATCGGGCCTAGGATCCCACGTGGGATCCTAGCCATACCCAGAACCGTATCAGATGCGTTTATGAAATCCATTTGTGTGTGTCTAGCTAACTAACAATATGGTATCCTAGCTTTACACTGTTTAAGAAATCGGGCCATACACAGAACCGCATCAGATGCGTTAATGAAATCCATTTGTGTGTGTCTAGCTAACTAACAATATGGTATCCAAAGTTTACCACTGTTTAAGAAATCGGGCCTTTATTATTATCATTTTCAAAATATGAGATCGGAAAACACACTCCTAATCGACCAGATATTTTCAAACTCTTGATTAATGAATTCGGGGATGACAAAGCTCTCAAAAAACACAGAGGGGAAATACAGACAGTTTTTACATTCACATGATGACCTGAGTAAAAATGGACATATAAGAGGTTATATTGTAGGTTTTCTATAGATACTGTACCTGCAATAGAAAGGCTCTCTGGGAAACAAAAAAACAAAAAAAAAAAAAAAGCTAATTATTATTTTTCAATTTCCAGAGTGAATGTAATGAAAGGAACTTGTTCATTTACTTTTGAAAGAAGGGTGTTGACATCAATATCACTTCAAAATTAGAGATTCAAGATAACTCAGCTTAGATTGGTCACGTCCGGCACCCTTGGAGAATAAAAAAAAAAATCTGATAAGTCTCTATTCATATTGCTGTAAAATTATTTTCATTGTACTACTTTCAATGCTTTCTTTGTACTTTTAATTTTAAGTTCTTTAGTCAGCTTATCTGATGATGGACGCACATACAGTCTGAAAGATCTCAGCACTCTGGCCTTTCATTACTCCTTTGTAGCAGACCTCTATTTATCTTAGTCACGTGCTCATATTTTCGTGATATATCGACGCACATATACATACAAAAATAACACACACACACACACACACACACACACACACACACACACACACACACACACATATATATATATATATATATATATATATATATATATATAAATATATATATATATATATATATATATATATATATATATATATATATATATATATATATGTATATATATATATATATATATATATATATAATATATATATATATTTATATATATATATCTATCTATCTATCTATCTATCTATCTATCTATCTATCTATCTATATATATATATATATATATATATATATATATTGAGAGAGAGAGAGAGAGAGAGAGAGAGAGAGAGAGAGAGAGAGAGAGAGAGAGAGAGAGAGAGAGAGAGGAGAGAGAGAGAGAGAGAGAGAGAGAGAGAGAGAGAGAGAGAGAGAGAGAGAGAGAGAGAGAGAGAGAGAGAGAGAGAGAGAGAGAGAGAGAGAGTTCCAGGAATTTCAAACAATAATCAATTACTTTGTTAATACCAAAACACGTCAACACCGGATTCGCCTTTGATAAATGTTGCGGAATGTGTATGTATGTTTGTATGTATGTATGCAAGTATGTATGTATGCAAGTATGTATGCATGCAAATATGTATGCATGTATGTATGTGTATGTACAAAGGTAGAATAAAGCTTGTTTACTGTCTCACTGGACTAATAAAAGGAATAAAATATGAAAAATAACATACATTAACATGTATGTATGTATGTATGTATGTATGCATATAAGTATGTACACACGCACGTACGAACGTATGTATGTATGTATGCATGCATGTATATGAGTATGTATGTATGAAAGCATATGAGTGTGTATGTATACATGTATGTGTGCATACATGTATACATGTATGTGTGCATACATGTATACATGTATGTATGTATGTATGTATGTAGGTAGGTAGGTAGGTAGGTAGGTAGGTAGGTAGGTAGGTAGGTAGGTAGGTAGGTAGGTAGGTATGTATGTATGTATGTAGGTAGGTAGGTAGGTATATGTAAAAGAGTATATATCTTGCCATTGCGTTGGTAATGCGAAGGGTCACAGAGTACAAGAATATTGACTTTAATTCGCGATCACACTATGATAAAACCAAAGCAATATTGATTACACACTAATCATTGGAATATGTAGAGGTAATGCTTCCTAGGGCCCACTAGTTAGAGATAATTCATTCCAATGTCCTTTAGTAAAGATAATTCTTCTCTCAATAACAAAAAAAAATAATACTTCACTGTGCAGCCAATCATTCTTCTACTTTTGCATTAATGCTTATTACATAAGAACTTAACCTAACCTAACCTAGCATAACCTAAAGTAATCTAATAAAATAACCAGGTATAGATCATCCTATTGGGGAGGATTATCTGTACTTGATCCTATATTTGTCGAAATCTACAAAGCAAATCCACAATCCTGATCAAGATTTGCAATCTACTTTAGCCTAACCTAACCTAACCGGGCTCTGAAGTCTAGATTTAATCCAGGGTTACTCTAAGGGAGTCTGGGCAGAAATGTACTGAGAGAATTGTCAGCCTTGGTAACCTATACTCCTATTCTCCCCCAGTTATTATAGCCAGCCTTTAATCTTCAGTTTTTCTATAACAGGAGGTAATTGTATAATTGAAGCCCATCACTGCTTTGGACAATGAAATGCGTTTCTTTTTAGTATTTTCTATGTGAATAGATCGATTTGATCATGATAATTTCCGTCGGAAATGAGCAGTTTTTTTTTCTTTTAGACATATTCCACTATGTCTAATAGGTTTGACTACTCATATTCATCGTTTTACATATAAAATCGCATCATAAGTATACCTACGTTTCAATATCTAAATCTGTTATAGGAGTAAACTTTACAATTAGTTTTCTTAGTTGGGGGTTTTGCACTTCTAACCCACTTGTATGCCCAAACCAACCCAAACAACTTTTTTTAATGAGTGTGTCACCGGGACAGGCACGAAAATTTACCTCATCAGGCCCGGACACCAAGAAAAAATAAGACGAAGAAAAAGTAAAAACTTAAGAGCAAGGCAGAAATAGGGGAATGATACACAATAGGAAAAGAACAGGCTGAGAGAATAGTCGAAGTAGCGAGGATCTAGATTCTAGAGATATGGCAGGATTAGGCCCTGAGACGACGATATATCTGCTTTTTGAAGGAAGATACATTATAAAAAATAAAAATACAGAAGGAGGAAGAGAGCTCCAGAGTCTGGAGATGAATGGGAAGCAGCATTCGATGAATCAAATAATCCACGAGCTTCAAATCTCCCCGCAGTACCTGTGAGACGAGGCCGCTTGGCGAGTGTTATGCAGCCTCGACCGTGGGGGAGGGATGTAACTAGCCAACTCATCAGAGTAGCGATAGAAAAGAGAAACAGATGATACCTGACAGCGAAGAGAAATAGAACCCATATTAAACGAAAGAGAAGGGCCATTGATGACTCTGATTGGCTTAGATTCAACCCTATCAAGGAGATATGTATACAAAGAGGCAACCCAGATGTGCAAACTATATTCTAAGCAGGGACGGATAAGACCTTAAAAGAATTTAAGTATTTGTAAAGGGGAAAAATAAAGACGAATATGTAACATAACCCTCAATTTTTTGGATGCAGAATTAGAAATTTGAAACATGTGACTCCACCAAAACAAGTTAGAGACTATCTGGATTCCTAGTATATTAATAGATTTGAAAGGATATATATAAAAAAGTTTTGAAGATAATAGGGTTATCCGGAGATGAAGAAGATAAAGAGATTGCTAGAAAATGTGTTTAGGAGACATTAAATT
>JAXCGZ010007711.1:12500-47500 GCA_037179515.1 Halocaridina rubra
AGCACAATAGAGCATATAGCCGTCTCCATAGTTATCTGCAGTCAAATGCTAATTTTGAATGATGTAGACTATAGTAGTGGCGCTTTTCCTCGTCTAACTCCTGTCAACTCAACAGAAATGATGAGCACACAGAGAAAAGGCAGGCCATATGTGGAACGACCCACAACAAAAGCTCAGGTGCGAGAATGGGCAAGAATACGTCATATCTGGCACTGTGTGGAGATGTGCCTCGTGGAATGGTCAGTGCAGTGATTACTTCCTTCCTTCCAAGCACTTTCATACTCTGGAACTCTCTTCCTGTCTCTATCTTCCTTACTCTAATGAAATTCTCTCCTTCCAAAAAACTGATCTATCGTCATCTCAGGGCCAAATTCTGCCATATTTCTAGGTCTTTACTTCTCTGACTATTCTTTCAGCCTCTCTTTTTTTTAATGTTATCATCCTCTTATTTCAACCTTGTCTTTAAGCTACTATTTTTCTCCTCCTCAGTGTTTTTTATGGTGCCCGGGTCCGAGGAGGCTAATTTTCTCTGCCCAGCCTGGTGAAACACATAAAAAAAAACTGAAATGTTCAATAAAGAAACTCTACGGTATTGTTATGCCATATATAATTTACAAAGAAATTTCACATTTTCTTCTTCGTCGTTTACTGCATAACCAGGCATTCTATACACAGTCATTCCCTCGTTAAATATGGAAAATGACTAGTTTTTAATATATTGCCAACAACATCTCCACTAAGAAGCTTTGGGATATATACATACATATATCCATATGTACATACATGTATGCATTAATACTTACAGACATACATACATGCATGCACATATATAAATTCAAGCACACATACACACATGCATACATACATATAGATGCAATGCGTCATGAATTTCACTTACTTCTTAGTACAACAATCATCAAGTAAACCTGAGCAAAGGCAATAAAACTAGATAAAAGCAGCCAGCGGCCGCTGATAAACACACACACACACACACGTACGCACAAACAAACACAATTAAAGAGATAAATGGCAGGGAAAATTGGGTCTCCTAAGCGTTCTTTCTTTGAGAAAAACCAAACTAAAGTTCAGAGAAAAGTCAAAAGCTGCTTCCTTTATGTGGTGAATAAGCCACTAAGTACTTGGTATTGGCATCTTCTTTATAGATTCCCAGGAATTCGCAGTTCCAACAAAGGCCACTAAAGGCAAATTCCCGGAAGTGAGAAAAGTTCTGGAAATCGTTTGGAATTATGTTAAAAAAGTAGCCAATTTTTTTTTTCTTGTTTAGTATGTCACAATTAGTCCCTCTTGAGCTGGACAGACACGGTTGGAGCTATGGGGATATTAAGGCTGACTGTCCATCCTAATGCCTCGAGGTTGGATCGAACCCGAGTTTGTCAAGCTCGTTACACCCCGACTGGGGCGCTCTACCATAGTGCAGCAGCGGTCTCCTAAAGAGGAAATAAGTATAGATGGAATTATCTTTTTCTTTAAGTGAAGTATTTTTGCAACGCTCATGCGGGGTCGCTGTTTTTTTATAACTGTTTCTGAGATCAGTAATTAGTTCTGAATCAAAGTTTGTTGTGGTTAGATATTCTTCCTGCCACCAACCTTCCTCAATTAATCGTGTTTGGACCAGCATCGAAATGAGATGGTGTTTTATCTTTATCCATGTTTTACATGGAGTCACTGTTTCTAACAAGCATTTCTGAGACCAGTATTTAATTTTGGCTAAACAAAAATTCCGGTTACGTATCCTTCCTGTCACCAACTTCTTTCATTTATCCGGGTATGGACAAGCAATGAGTTGAGTTAGTTCTTAATCTTTTCCTAAGGTTGTATGGGGTACCTGATTTTAACCAACATATTTGAGAATAGTGTTTAGTTTTGGTTCAATAGTTTTATGGTTGGCTGTCCTTCCTGGTTCCAAGAGTTATTACTGATCCGGCATCGGGTTGTGCACCCCAAGTGGCTGAATATTAAAAAAATGTAAAAAAAAAATAAGTCAAAATATTTCTCTGTGGTAGCACATTAAATAAAGCTTAAATAAATATCCTTGCAAAAAAGTAAATAAAATAAATCAAAACAATGAAAGAAGAGGAGAGATAATAAAGAAAAAATGAAAGAGGATTATAATAAATACAAAAATGTACAAGAATACGTTGATAAATAAAATAAATACCATGATGGAAAATGGATAAAAAAAAAATCTCGACAGGTAAACAAATATCAACATAGCCGTGAATTATAAAGAAAAAAAAAACGATTTCTCTTCGAGTATATATATATATATATATATATATATATATATATATATATATATATATATATATATATATATATATATATATATATATATATATATATATATATATATATATATATATAAAACAAAATCCGAACATAAAAAAATATCGAAAGAAATGTCTCCACGCTGAGACGATAGACATTCCAACATTTGAGAGTATCAGTAGCTTACCTCCTACCCAAACTGACACAAGAATCAATACATACGACTCTCTCTCTCTCTCTCTCTCTCTCCCATTCACCTGTTGCTTACTTGCTCTCTCAATCGTTTACTTCCTCCTCATCCCGGCGGAAAACGAGGGCTTCCCTTTTCGTTCCTTTTTCGGCGTATTCTTAAAGATGTATTATATATATATATATATATATATATATATATATATATATATATATATATATATATATATATATATATATATATATATATATATATATATATATATATATATATATATATATATATACCGATTCGAATCCAACTTCTGGAGGAAATGTTTCTATTCTTTGAAATTCTTTCGATAAATATCGACTAAAATCTAAGCCAAAAAAAAAAAAAATAATAATAATAACTTTCGTTGCCTTCTCGACGTATTATTGAAGATGTTTCTGATATTTTCGGATTAAAATCCAACTCTTGGCTGGAGAATTTTATTTTGTGTTCCCACTTTGACAAATTCTTTTATATTTTTTTCTTTTTCTTTTTACTGATTGAAAATCAAACGCATTCATTTTTTATTCCTCTTTGGTACTTATTCTTGAAAATGTTTTTGATATTTTCCGATTAATATTCAACTTTTGACTTGATAGATTTGTATTTCACGTTCTAAGTTGTACATATTCTGTATTTTTTTTTTTCTACATTTAGCGAATAAAATCATTCAATTTATTCATTTTAGTTCATCTTAAAACACGTTCTTGAAGAAGTTTTTGAATATTTACCAATTAAAATGTAAGCAATTTGGTAAAAATGGAATTTTTCATTTTTATTTAGTGGTCTCATATTTACGGATTTTTTTCAGATACTTTTCATAATTATGGATTAAATCCTAAACTTTAATTAGAAAAACGCTTTCATATTTCTCTCTATTTTGACATATTCTTGAAGATGTTTCTAATGTATATCGGTTACTTTTTTTTTTATGAGTGACACCGGGACAGGCAAAAACTGCTTTCATCAATACAGGCCCGGACACGAGAAAACACCAAGACGAAGGAAAAGAAAAAGGTTAAGGACAAGGCAGATATTAGGTAATATTACACAAAGGAAAACGACAAACAGAAAAAATAGTCAAAGTACAGAGGACCTAGAGATATGGAGGATTAGGCCCTGAGATGACGATATATCCACTCCGCGAGCTACAAATCTCCCCACAGTACTTGTGAGATGAGGCCGCTGGGAAAGGAACTTTTATTCTGTACCAACCTTTACCCTTTCGTATTTTTTTTACATAAATGCTATACTATAAACCTATGGAGATAAGAATGTATATTAATCTTTCGTTCCTTTTTTCGACGTGCTCTTATAAATATTTTTCTATGACAAATAAAATCCAACACGATTGGAAAAGAGGATTAAACTTTTCATTCTTCTTTTTACATACTTATTTTTTTCTTTTATATATTTTAAGATTGTAACCCAACCTCTCCTTTAAAGACATGCAGATCTCTCTCTTTCTCTCTGCGTATTTTTAAAGATGCTTATGATAAAAAAAAAACATACTTCCTACCCTACGTCCCTCGTTCACAACGAACCTCTCTCTCTCTCTCTCTCACACACACACACACACACACATACACATGGTTATGACAGAGTGGATAGGGATCGATATTTTGATATGGCTGGCTCTAGAACTAGAGGTCACAGTTTGAAGCTTCGTAAGAAAACTTCTTCGCAGGATGTAAGGAAATACTTTTTCAGTGTAAGAGTAGTTGATAATTGGAATTGGCTAAGCGAGGAGGTAGTTAATGCTATCTCAATCCATAGTTTTAAGGACAGGTATGATAAGTATCACTAAGTATAAAATGGAACCGATCAGGAGACGGGAAGATATGAGCTTTGGGCTCTTTCCCGTAAACACAATTAGGTAATCACAATTAGGTAATCACACTGTATTTTTAAGATGTTTTGATAAGGAAAAGATACTTCCTACCTTCCCCATCACAACGAACCTCTCTCTCTCTCTCTCTCTCTCTCTCTCTCTCTCTCTCTCTCTCTCTCTCTCTCTCTCTCTCTCTCTCTCTCTCTCCTGCTTGCTACTGGTTATAACAGGTTTTTGTTATGAGCATACAGACCTCTGTTACAGAGAGGAAGTTCCTTGTTAATCGAGTTTACAATTATATTTAATCTTTCGGTTGGAAATTCCTCCATTCTTAATAATAATAATAATAATAATAATAATAATAATAATAATAATAATAATAATAATAATAATAAAAATAATGATAATAACAATAATAATAATAATAATAATAATAATAATAATAATAATAATAATAATAATAATACACGTCTGCTGAGCATACTTCCCGATACGATACAGGAATCTTGTTCCGCTTTGTTGTGGTTTGTATGAAGCGTTACCTACCGTGCTGCATTATGTCATTCAATTATTTAGATAAATCGATACTTTAGTCTTTAACATTTTCACTATTGGAATTGGGTTAGTCCTGGAATTCTCTCTCTCTCTCTCTCTCTCTCTCTCTCTCTCTCTCTCTCTCTCTCTCTCTCTCTCTCTCTCTCTCTCTCTCTCTCTCATTATCAAAAGAATTCACGACTCAAACGCATGCCTCCAAAATTTCGTTTAAATTATTAATATATTCTTCAACTATTTATCAGGTATTCGTAGTCTACAGCATGTTATTCGTGGCTACATTGTCAGGCTACTTGGTTGCTACAAGGACAAGCTTCCTGATAGCCTTAATGATGAATAATTTATCGTTATTTAGTCATTTTAATGCATTTTACGTGGATTCATTCCTCGTGGCATGAAAGGTCATTGGTCCACGGCTAAAATTCATCTTGCTTAAACCATTTTCCGTCTTTTATCGTTATTTATTCATTTTCAGGGCACTTATCGGAGATTTCTAAGTCATTTTGGTTATTAAAATATAATTTTTATCAACAAGAGTTTTTAAACTATCCTTCGAAGAAAATAAAGTTCAGAACTTGGAGTTTTTCGCAGAAGAGAATCAACTTCTTCTGAGAAAAGAAGTGTTTAAAAGTCAAGGAAGTTGGAATCAGTGGCAGCTAGTTTTGAACTGGTTGCCATTAAATCATTTGCCGGTATTTGGTTAAAAAAACAAATCTTAAAAAAAAATTAGCTGAATTTACATTATTTAGCGTATCTACTAACAGCCTTTAGACCTTGTGAAGAATGGGGACCCGACATTTTCATAGGGCCTAATTCTTCGGATAAGTTGGGTTCTTATTTTATTAAATTCTTTATATAATTTAATATTTTGTGCAAAGTCAGGTCCCAATTTTTCAAGGGCTCCCCGACTGTTTTCAGTAGCTATCAATTATACTCGGTTCAAATCATTCTTCACCTTAAATTCTTTATATAATTTAATATTTTGTGCAAAGTCAGGTCCTAATTTTTCAAGAGCTCTCCGCTTTCAGTAGCTATCATATGTATAACCGTATTCGCTTCAAATCATTCTTCACTTCTATTTTAATAAAAAAAAAAATCACCAAACATTCATATTAGCCATACAAAAGATTAAATACCATTTGGGAAAAAAAGAAAGAAAGGTGAATGACAAACCAGCGCTCATAAATAGCGAACATTAGCAGCTGACATGTGTTCAGTAGGGGGTTGAGCGCACTTCACCATGTAGCCAAATGATTAACGCTACGATTGTATAACGAAACCAGTCGACGTAACGAAATATTCACAAACCAGAACCATACATTCCATCAATAACGTCTCAGTACAAGGATAATAAACTGAATGAGTGATTTCTCCATTTAAATATATGATCTCTTTCATTTAATGTATTTTTTAATGATATTTTTTTATAATATCATTTTACTTCCTCTATTATATTCATAACTACTTATCAGTGCTCACTCGCTGTGGAATTATCTATCTAGAAAAAGTTTTGTGGGATTTCCGTGTTACCCTCTTACTTCTACCACTACTACTACTACTACTACTACTACTACTACTACTACTACTAATAATAATAATAATAATAATAATAATAATAATAATAACAATAATAATAAGGAAGTCTAAACCATTATCATTTTCAATATAATTATTTATAAGTTATCAGTTATAAATCGATCATTTTCAGTCTTGTTATCTATAACTATGTTATAAACAGATTACCTTTCCTAACAATAATACTGTACATGCTGTAATACGGGAAGTGGTAAAATATCAAAGTTATATAATAATAATAATAATAATAATAATAATAATAATAATAATAATAATAATAATAATAATAATAATGTATTATTGTTCCGGTTTTACGTCACGGACTCCCTTTTCTACTAAGGGCTAGGACGGTTGCCTTCTTGCGAAGGACTTGTTTTGGCAGATGTAATCGTTACCCTGAGTGCATGCCCTTGCTAACCTCAGACCATGACGGGGCGCGAACCCTCGACCTGACGCCTCAGAGTACAAGCTGTAATCTTTTTTATGTATGCACCCGTATGTAGTATGGGAAGTGGTAAAATATCGGGGTTATATAATAATAATAATAATAATAATAATAATAATAATAATAATAATAATAATAGGTAGGTTGTCCACTGTATTCCTAAGAGCTCTCTAAATGCAACCTACTTACATTTTTAAGGAGCAAGTAATAATAGTAAAAAAGTCCCAACATATTTGGCAATTCTATAGGTAAACTAGATGTCACTAGTTACACGAAGTATGTACCCAGTCTCTGCCAATAAATTCAAGTTAATTTAATAGCGAGACAGGGACTCTCCTGTGGGGCCGGTAGGAGGACGGGGAACCGGTCGTTGGGGTGGGAGACAGGTGCCTGTTGCCTAGGTGATGTCCGTAATCTGTGAGTCAGCTGAGAGTTACGTTAGTACCCTGCGGCACTAATTCAACACTCCATATTTCTTGATACTACGCCCACATCACTAGCATATTCACCCCCATTTTCTCCTCCCACAAGGAGTGTTCATTGAAGAATACATGAATAATATGCATAATAATACAAAATGAATAGATGTAAAGATATTCACCTCTTCACCGCGAACTCAACATAAACAATGAAGAAGAAACGTGATAACACAATAGACCGACAGATTACAGAGTTGAACTCTACCTTTGTACAGCTGCACGGGGTGTTCAGAGGCACGTACATACTCTCAATCACACTGAAAATCTATAGAAAGCACTAAAATATTCAAAACAATGATATGAAGATAATGGATAACAACACCCTGATACTAGGGTGGGCGAAGCACTCCGTTCCATTTCGTTCATCGTCGTGCACATTCACCCCCCCCCCCTCCCGCAAATTCTTCCATTGCTGGTCACGGCTTCAGTTTTATTTCTTGTTTTGTCCATATAAAGAATTATCTCTAAGCCTACCAGTTACGCTATTTGTATTCTCCCTGAGCTTAGATTTGTGCTATTGATCAAAAATGTATTTGTAACGTGAATTGAATGAATATTTATAAAACTAAAAGATACATTTTGCCCTTGTGAAACGCTCTATCGAGAGTGTACATGAAATTCTAGCCTTTTGATGAAGGAACTCGCAAAACTACAAATAAATATCTTTTTTCAATATATCCGTAGGAGGATACAAGTTCAAGAAGAAATTAATTCAGTGCTGAAAATAATGAGGTGCAAGGTGTGGCTTTGTTAGGAGACGGATATGCTACTCATTCATTAACAAAAATAGACCACTCATTTTTGAAAGGGAAAGCTTGAGTAGGACCTCAAGAGTGCCCCTTGAAAAGCAAATACATAAGTGTCACAGCCTGGTTAGGATTTGGGAGAGAGAGAGAGAGAGAGAGAGAGAGAGAGAGCTCCATCGGGGGTGGGAGGTACAGGCACCCGTCCGACGTCTGTCGGGTTCAGTTTGGTGGGGCGAGTCTCCCAAGTAAGATGGAGTCGTCCGGGTTGGGCCCCATGAAAACTGAAGACCAAATCCTTCAGCATTCCATGTTGGAAGATGATCCCAACGATAATTCGGCCACGAACGAAGAAGAGAAGACGAAACCCCGGTGGGGACCATATCACAAAGGAGCCAAAGAGCTCGCCAGTCTCTACAGCCAAGGTGAGGAAAATAAGTTCTTCACCGCTCAACAGAGGGTTTGTTATGGTTGGTGGTCGTACTATTAGTACTTCTACTGCTAGTAGTAGTAGTCTGTCTACGGCTGTGCCGCAATGGGGAAAACTAACCAACACCCCAACTTTAGCCACCGTGGTTATCATAACCAATATATCTTATGTTTAAGATATTAATTCATGAAGAGAGAGACTCACAGACATGCTATCTAGTGCCTTGCTAGGGTCATGAAACGCCCCTTTTGCAGGGAAATTAGGCACGTGCCATTCAGTATAGGCACGTTCTAGCATGTTAGCAAAGGTCACATGGACTTTTTCAATTATTGTTAAGGTAATTTTTTAATTTCACACACCCCAACGCGTGAAAAGAAAAAAAAATGAAAAAATATCTGAAGCAGTTTAAATGGTTACTTTGTTTTTAAACTGGCTTTTAACTAATGTCATTATGAATGGTAAGATTTTTTTATATGGGGGTGTGAAAGTAAACATATACCCTGTTTAACTTAGGAATATGGGAAAAATGTTGATAAACTGGTGTTATAGTCATTGAATTTTAATGATAACTCTTAGGCAATATTTAGTATGGCGTTAATGTTTTTGTGCATTCAATAAAAAACAAAAGGAAACCACTTTAGTTTAATTTATTTAGCTACCTCATTATTGATATAGATCCTTTTCATTATAATAATCGTGTTCATTCATTATTAATATTTTTAAAACTTTTCTTTTCCGAGTGAATTTTGTTTTATTTTTTGTTCACAAGTTATGATCAGAGATATGTCGTGTGAAGTTTTTAAGACTTACTGGTATGTAACCGCAATAGTCGGTTGAGCAGAAAGTCGTAAAGATAAGAAATATTAAAAGAAAATACAAGATGTAATGTGTTTTTAGTGTAAAAGACAGCTTTATCATTCGTAAAATCTTGAAAATAATTGCCAAACAATTGATTATAGAAAATTTGCCAGTGTTATAAATTGTTATTGTTTAAATGTTAACCTTCATAGTTAAAAATATGCTGAAAAGGTATGGGACAGAGTTATGCTCAGTATATAGTATAACAAATTCCAAATACAGTATAGCTTTGTGGTTTAATAGCTGTAAATTCCAAAAGTGCGACAAACAAACTATGCTAAGTATTGTATAAATAACAACAGTATTCTAAGTGGTTTTTGTCTGAAGAACAAAGTTAACAGTTGGAAATTTCCGGAAGAATGTGATTTCCAAATAATATTAAGCATTTACAACTGTTCTGATATATTCACTGTACTTATAGCTATAAGAGTTGAATATTCAGGAGAAATATGATAGACTGATAATCTTAAGAATTGAAAGTTTATGAAGAAATACGATAGACAAATTTTACTGTACATCAAGTTAACAAATACAGTACTGTATGATCTTTTCGGTATGAAAATAAGCTACATCAATTTAAAATGTCAGGGGATATATGATAGACAAACGATAATCAAGTATTAACTGGTGTTGTGAAGTGTGTGTGATACATAATCATAACAAATGGAAATTTATGAAAAAATATGATGGATTAATAAACGAGCATGAACAAGTGTTTTGACTGTCTAGTTTAAATGATAACCCAAACAACTGTAAATTGATGAAAAAATATTTTGAAATAAATGTTACTAAAGCCTTAATAAGTGTTTTAACTTGCTTCATGTAAATGATAATCTACTTACAGTATTTGAAAATTCTTGAAGAAATATGATGGAAAAATACAGTAATTTTCAAGCATAATGCCTAGTTTTAACAGGTGCTTTTACTCTACCAAAAATGGTAATACTTATCAGTTGGAAATTTCTGCAAAATTGTGATAAAAATTAAATGTTTCGTGCAGTATTTAAAAGTTGTGTTTACAGATTTGATACAAATTACAGCCTTAAAAATTGGATATCTTTAAAGAGAAAAAAAAATTGTCAAATGGGTAATACCTTGTAAAGCATTTACAAGCATTTTAATGTTTTTAGCTTCTACGAATTGCTTATCAGGTTGAAATTCTTGATTAAATGTAATACAATAATCCTTATGTTGTTTAGAGGTAATCAACCATGTGTTTGTGAAAATAACACACAACTGGGATAAGATAGACCTATATTGTCCTCATTTAAGCATTAACAAGAGTCCTAACTTGTTTTAATATGAATGACAACCTTGAACGTTGTGAATTCATGAAAATTTGGCAGTGTGCTTTTAATATCAATAGAACGTTGAATGAGTGCCTTTTCTTAATAACCAGTGTGTCTGGAATAGGTTTGCATCAGCTTTTTAGGTAGATAGTTCAATAGACAATTAGAAATAAAAAAAAAAGTGGCGGAAAAAAATGCTCATTACTGTATATCATGAATAGATAAGTCATGTTATTTGCAGCATCAAGTTATTTTTTCAATCTTGTGTTGTTCATAGATGTTCCTTTCATGACTAATAGAGTACCTTACTGAACTGAGAATGTAGAGTTTTTATTTATAACTCCTGACATATTTTTTCATTTGTATGTGACTATTATTATTTGATATAGTAAACTTTTCTTTAGAGAAAAGGTAGAATATGTAATGAAAGATGTTATTCCTTTAATATGTGTAGAGTATATGCTCAGGCAAGTCTTTACTACATGAGGTGTCATATTGTTTTTTACGGGCTGCTAATGCTGTAAAGACCCCATTTTTCCCCTTCAGTTTTGTTACTCAGTCAGGATTTTTAGTGAGCCATCCTTTCTCATCAGCTGAAAAATATTTATAATATATTCCTTGCTCACGTTTGGTAAAATTAATGAGTGAAGCAGCTAGTATTTGTTACCGATTTGCAGCTGTCATTGCCACTGAAACAATCAGTTATGCAGTTAATGATTATGTGAAAATTACTGTGAAGTTTCTGTGGATATTGTATACAGTATATCTGACATGAAATCTGATAACAATATGTCTCAGTTATAGTCACGGATGTTTAATTTTGTATATGAGGACCACAGTAGCCAAGTGGTTAGAATATTTTACTCTGCAGGTGACACACCCAGGATCAATCCCACTGCTGGGCGTTAAGAAGGGTTCCTGCCTTAATTCCTCAGCGACAATCTGTCTGTCTTCTCCCAAAATGGAGATTAATAGATTTATAAAACGTAAACACACTATATCTTAGTGAGAAGTTAAACAGATTAATACAAAAGTGTAGGTGGATGGATTGTATCAATGACGATCTGAGGTCTAAAGGTTTGTTGGGTGATGAGGTATGGGACAGAAACATATGGAGAACACTGACCAGAAACATCGATCCCACAGAAAAGTGGGGAAAGATGTAGACGAAGATGAATACAAAAGATGAGTAACTATGTTCTAAGTATATTATAAGACCTTTGAAGATGGACATTCTTTGAACCTCCAATGAATACATGCTTATTATCTACAGATAATTCCCCTGAAGAAAAGCTTGTGAAAAGCTTGGTATTACCTGTGTTTATGGTTCAATCACTAGGGGAAACTAATTTCAGAATAATTTGACCTTTTTAAGATGCGTAACCCCCTAGGTTGTTTGGTTAGGCTAGGTTGGGTTGCATTTAGTTAGTTTAGGTGAAGTGACTTGCCATGTAACTATGAATAACCTTAGATCACCCTGGGGATACTCTTCTTTACAAGATCCAGATAGTTTTTATTATTACTACAGATATTATCTTATAGGATTGGAAGACAAATTGCTACCTTCATATGCCATGTTCAAGGAAGTGTCTAAAATAGCTCGAGGAAATGAATTTTGCAATCCTCCACCTAGGAATATCTATACAGACCTAAAGCTCTTCCTGACCATAGAACAAATTTCATTACAGCAGTAGTTATCTTATATCATATTTGCATATCTTTTGAGCCACCACCCAAATCTAGAGATACTGATTTCTATAGAGTTGGTAATGAAAGTCAAACATCCTTTGTAGATAACTTATTTTCACAAAATTTTAAAATTCCTGAATTTCATTAATTCGCTATTTTTTATTTTTTTGCAGGGAAGCGCATGCAAGAGACCGTCTGTAGTTATATAGGTATAACACTGATGGTTGTCAATCTATACTTTATGGGTGTACATTTTCAACTTGCAAAAATAACCACGATCTTCTTGGTTGCCATAGCAGGCATCGTCACAGCCGACTTTTCGTCGGGTTTCGTTCACTGGATGGCTGATACGTGGGGATCTGTGGAACTCCCAATTTTGGGAAAAGTAGGTTTAATTGACTGTTTATTTATGTATATGTAATTTTGCACCTTATGCAGTATCTGGAAATAACCTTAAAGAAAAATAGTCTTAAAGTTGTTGTTGTTCCTTCAGCTCTCTGGCCCAACAGCCTCGAGTCCCTAAGGAAGGCAACTGCCAATCCCTAGCTTTTCCACAAAGTTCTCAGGGAGTGTCTTTTGTGTTTTTGGCGTATGTGGTTATAAGCGGTTTGGATTACAGCAGTCTGAGACAACTTAAAAGTATACCCTGTTTATTTATCATTTTCATTATCGGGTATTCTTGCTAGAAAACAACAGTGACAAGAACAAGTCCTTAATGCCTTGGAATATGAAAACTACAGTATTTTACACTTCTTTGGCCCTTTAAAAAGATGGGCCTAGTTTCCCTGATGGGGACAAGACTACTCTCTTCATGCTCTTCCACATGTCATAAAAGACAACAAAATGCGGCACAGTGAGGAAACTGGGAATCCATTCCTCTAAATTTTCTTTTCACAAAGAGTAAATATTTTGCTTTGACTCATCCACTCACCTTATAAAAGGGATTATAGCTTTTGTATTTACAAAGAAGATAGTGCTTTTTTGTGTGTGTGTGTGACACCAGGACGAGCCAAAAAAAATAAATACATCTACCCTTATCGGGCCAGGGTACGAAGAAAACATAAAGAGAAACAGATCGATTCCCGTTCAGGACCGAGAGTTTAAGCTGTTTACTGGGAAGGTTACTGCTGTGGCTGGACACCACAGTGGGGGGTTGGGGCTTGCCCCGGCTGACGAATACCCATTGTATAATGGAAATAAAAAAAAAAATGGGAAGTATTAAAACTTGTCAGATGTGAAGGGATTGTATGACATGCATAATGAATATCCAAAAATATTCGGTGTTGATTATTGTAGGCATAGAAGAGCACCGTAAATGAAGGAAGGCTTAACATCCAACTGTCCTGGCTAGTCTTAGTTAAGTTTACTTGTTGTTCACTAAGTTTAAATTATGTTACATATATGTGTCTGGTCATTTCATATAGCATTGTTACTGTTCTAACTGATGTGTTTTGGTCTTTGAATTTTCCTTCATACTCAGTAAAGATAATGATATTAGTTTAGCTGATGTTATTACCAAAGGTAATAATATTCTAATAATTAAAGAAATAATAATAATAATAAATAATTATGATAATAATACTATCGCATACTGTACATGTGTAAATTTGCTAATATATCAGAGCACCCCTACAGTTAGTAATCGAACCCTGACCCTTTGAAATCATAGGAGGAGGCTGTCAGCATTGTGCTGCAGGATGCTTTGTAATACAGTGGTGGTGTAAGAGTAGTTTGATATATTTAAAATGTAATTCATCTTAGACAAAGACATGGCTTTTACATTCAGCATTCCTGTTAATTTGCAATATTGACTGAAAATTTTCCATAGCTGTTTTTTGCATCATCTATGCACAATCTTCCTCTTCTTATTCCTATCTCTTCCACGCACTCTTCCCTGTTCTGCTGACATTCCATAGTGCTCTTTTTACACCATCCATCTGCACTCCAAATTCTCTTCACTATTCGTTTATCACTCATCTTTTCCATGTGTTCAAACCAACTCAACACACTGATCTACCTTATCCGACAGCTTTATTCCAACACCGTTCTTTGCCTGACATCCTCATTTCTTACTCTATCTATTCTAGATACACCAATCATACTTCTCAAACACCTAATCTCCATTACATTTAACTTGTTCTTTTCATCCTCTCTTGCATTCCAAGTCTCTGCTCCATACAATGCTGTCGGCACAATCACACCTTCATATATCATTCTCTTTGCATTCATTCCCAAATATCTATTTCTCATTACACTTTTCAACCCACCTAGACATTTACTTGCTTCCTTCACTCTGTGTTTTACTTCTACTTCCACTTGTCCACTCCTTGATACATGCGATCTCCGATATTTAAATCTCTCAACTTCTTCAAGGAACTCTCCATTCACTCCTGCATAACATTAGCACTCCTCATGTATCTTATGACTGTACTTTTACCAATATTCACCCACAACTTCCTTCTTTCACACTAATAAACTCAAGTCAACAAATTATTCAATTCATTCTCAGTACAGTATCTTCCGCAAATAGCAACTGATTCAATTTCCTCAACCTTCCATCCTCACCCACTAGTTCCAAGCCTCTGTCTAATACTCTTTCATTTACTTCCCTAACCACTCCATTCATATACACATTAAGCAACCATGGCGGCATTATACACCTTGACGTAGCCCTACATTCATCTCAAACCAATCACTCGTACCATTCCCAGCTCTCACACATGCTCTACTATTCATGTAAAAACTCTTCACCGCACTCAGCAAACTTCCACTTATTCCTTACTGTTGCAACACACTCCGCAACCCCTCTATATCTGCCCTCTCATACGCATTTTTGAAGTCCAATAAAGCCCAAAAAGTGTCCCTACCTTTCTCCAAGAACTTTTCACACGCCTGTCTTACTGCAAACACCTGATCTACACATCTTCCTCTCCTGAACCCACACTGTTCTTCCCCAATCAACCTCTTCAGTACCTTTCCTGATTTGCTTGATTAACACTCTTCCATATACCTTACCAACTACACTCAATAAACTAATTCCTCTAAAACTACTACACTAGTATTTATATCCTTACCCTTTGTAATGTGTAACAACACATGCACTCCTCCAATCAACTGGGACCCTCCCTTTCCTGAAACATACATTCAACAACATTCCTTTCTACTATTGCCTCCCCACCTTTTGACAAGCATCCAGCATGACACCCTTCTATCCCTGGTGCTTTCCCTGCTTTCATTGCTCTCAATCCCAAATGTACCTCCTCTTTGTTAATTCTCTATCATTCACATCACCTAACGTTGGCATTCTCCATTCGTTTCCCACAGCCAAAATCTTTGCCTCTCTATCATCTTCCTTATTAAGCAGGTTCTTGAAATATTCAGCCCGTCTCTCTTTCACCTTTATTTCATCTACTAGCAGTTGCCCATCTGCTTCTTTCACTCTCTCCTCCCTACCATACTCACCTTTCCTCACTCTTTTCACTTCTTTCCAAAACATCTTTTTAGTCCTTTCAAAATTCTCAGACAAGCATCTGCCCCACCTAACATCTGCTTCTCTCCTTGCCTCCCTCACCATGTGCTTCACTAACCTCCTCTTTCCACAATACCTTTCATACACCTCTACATTTTCTACCTGCAACCATACCTTGTAAGTCCGCTTCTTTTAAGCCACTACTGCTCTCACCTGCTTATTCCACCATTCACTACCTTTCCTTTTACTTCCACCAGTTAGTCTCCTTCTGCACACTGCCTCGGCACACCTCATAACTTCCTCTTGAAACTGCCCCATTCTTCTTCCACTCTCCCACTTTTTCTTTGACTACATTTCACATATTTCTCACACTAGCCTTATGCTCACAGTCTTTCTCTTTCTTATGCAAATCATTCACTTTTAGCACTTCTGTTCCTCTCTCACTTCTCTTTCTCCACTTTTCTCCCACTGTCACTCTACTTTTGCACTAAATAATGATCAAATATTCCATTACTAGCTCCTCTCTATACATTCACATCCAAAACTCTTCCAATCACATTCTTCTTCACCACAACATAATCCATTACTGTAATGCTCTGTCAAGTACTCTGACCCATGTATACTTGTGCGCATCCTTCTTTTTAAATACAGTATTAGCAATCAACGTCTTTCTCTCAGTACACTTTTCTATCATTTTCTCTCCACTCTCATTCCTACCTGGTACTCCATACTTCCCAATTACACCATTCACAGGATCATTCCCTGCTCTAGCATTGATATCTCCCATCAACACCTCATTTGCATTGATTCCCAAGTCTTCCACACGCCCATTCAATTTCATCCAAAATTCTTCTCTTTGTTCCTCACTTTTTTCACTGCCAGGGCCATATGCGCTCACAAATGCCCAAGCCTCGCATCCCAGCCTTATTTTAGTCACTAATATTCGAGAAGATACTTCCTTCCATTCCACCACACACTTATTCATCTCTTCACTTACTAACAGAGCCACTCCCTCTCTCATCTCCAGACACCCTACCTACTAATTCCCAAATATCACCTTACCATTCCCTTTTATCTTAGTTTTGCTCAGTGCAAGTACATCTATCTTTCTCTCCACAAACATACTCCCTATCACCTCCCCCTTACTTTCATTTACACCACAACCACACACATTCAGAAACCCAATTACTAGGGTTCTGGCTGGATCTCTTCTGCCAGAATTCCCCTGCATCTCTTGGCTACTCATAGAAAGTAAAAATACAGAGGAGGGGATTCCCTGTCCCCCTGCACTGCCCCATTTAGTCGACTATTACTACATGCAGGGGAACATGGACAAGTACTCTTAACCCCCATTCCTCATGGGGAAAATTGTAGAAAGTAGTATCTAAATTTTCTGGATGGCATGCGAGCTATGTTTGTTTCTATTAGAAAATTATACATTGGAGCCTACAGACCACTATGCAAATGTGTTTTCGTTGTTTTTTACACTGCCTTGTGTGTGATATTCAATTCTTAAATCTCTCCATTTTATATTGCCAGAGACTGGACACACTGCTCATTATTATATCTATATCATGAGTTTCATAGTTTCTGTAGTTGTTGTTCTTGTTTCCTGAGCTGCCTAGCCAAACATCCCTGTGTCTGTAAGGAAGGCCACTGCTGATTCTGTACAGATGAGTACGACGTAGCCATGTGTTTCCTGGGTTGCTCTCAATGTCTCCGACTAGAAGGAGTCTTCGAGAAATGACTGCCAGGGAGTCATTTTCTTTTTAAACAAAATTGTGTTGTATTGAGAGATAAGGTACTCACCCAGTTAACCAAGGCCTCTCCCAGTGTTTCATATCCTGTGAGAGGCTGGGGATGGTTGTGGTAACTTAGCTTGTTTTGCTGCCCCTCTTGAGTTACTTGGCGTCCCACCCTGCTTTGCTGCTCTTGAAGGTGGACCTACACCAAAGATGCTGCCACTCCAGATGCTCATAGTTTCAATTTTTGTAAGGGGTTTAGTTTTTTGAGTACAATAAGCATTTGTCTACATATATTCACTTCATTATATTTGGCTCAAGGGTGTAGATAAAAAAAAAATTGTTTTAACTGCCTTTATTACATACCATGGTTCTTCTTGAGTGAAAATTGGAATTGCAAGGCATGACAGAGAAAGGAATTGGTACACTATTTTTTTTTTCTCTTTTTTTTTTTTTTTTTTTTTTAATAGTACAAAAACGTTATACTATTGAAATGTGTTGATTTAGCTGCCTCTGGGCGTCTCTTGCACATTGAGTGTCCAATAATACTGCCTCTGGTTATTCAGTTGCAAGGTTGCCATCAGCATTATTATCCCTGCTATCTTTCTTGCAGATAAGAGAATGTGAGTGTGGTGAAGTCATAAAGCCAAGCTGCAAAAAGTTTCAATCATCACTATACCTTAAACCTCTTCCCTGGTAGTGACAAGATATCTAATATTTGGCTGGCTGACATTTTTGGCAAGGATAAAATGTCTCGTCAAAAATCTGCCATATAATGTTACATTTTGAGCACGTATTTTCATCCCTTCTGGCTCTCTCTGAGCCTTCCTAAGGCAGAGAAGATTATTTTCGTGTTTATCATACATCTACCAACCCCACTTACAGCATCACAGCCTTCCCAGTAATAGGTAGATGTATCAAAAATAACTTCTAAACTTTTTCACAATTTGCTTGCCTAGAATTGCGAAGTTTATTGGAAAAATTGCCTGTGAAAAGGTCAACAAGCTTAGAAACATTTCCTATAGTTTTTAAATTTTTGCACCCTTCATATTTTGTGAGTTATAATGAGGAAGCCTATGAACCCTAGTTTAAAGCTGAAGTGTCAAATTTGCACTCCGATATATTTCTTATATATATGGATGCAAAGATAAAGATGATCTCGTTGGCTGTTCTTATTAGGATGTTGCATCTTAAGTTTCATGCAGTGCAGTTTGGTTTTTGCCAAACTTGAAATTGTGGTTTTTATTCACATTTGCAGGTAAGGTTTTTAAACTCGGCAAATGAATTTTTGAGACATCCTCCTGAGAATGATATCGATGTTTTAAAACTCAGAGGTAGCAGAAGCTAGTTAGGCTTTGATTACCAGAGGGCCAAGTAGTAGCCGACTGTTTTATATAATTATTGTGCGAATATCATTTTTGCAATAATTTTTGCTGTTCCCATAGCTACCTGGCTGGACATCCCTGAGTTCCTGAGCAAGGCCACTGCTAATCCTGGGCTTTCCCACAATGCTTGCAGAGAGTGTGTGTTTTGTTGGTGTATGTGGTTGTAGGGAGTGCAGTCCTCCATAATGTGTTTCTTGGGTTGCTCTTAATGTATCTAGCTAGAAGGAATCATTTAAGTAATAACCACTGGAGAGTTAATCTCAGTGTAGAAAAAACTGTGTTGTGTTGAGAGATGAGGTAATCACCCAGGTGACCAAAGCCTCACTCAAGTACATGTGCCCCATAAAGGACTGGGGTTGTTTGTGGCAGTATGACCTCGTTTTGTTTCTCCTCTTCCAATTTCCAGCTCCATAGGGTGAACCTATGCCAAAGACTCTGCCACTCCAGGTCCTTTAGTGATGGTTGTTGTGTATTGCATGTTAAGGAAGATTTTTCCTACATTGTTGATAGCACTCATCATATGTGGCTATTTTACCATTGCTGTGAACACTTGATCAGAATAATATATCTTTTTATACCTAATATGAATGCCTGAACCAATTTGCTGTCATATTGTATTTATAAACGGTGCTAATGATTCCCATATTCCTGTTGGAACTATTTTCAGGTCCTTTCTTATTTTCTATAATGAATTATTGCATTGGATTTGGTACACACTACGTGAAAGAGCTGTATTACTGATTAGTACATTGGAGTCTCTTTCATGATATCAGGCCGTAAAATACTAATATTTCATGTTCTTTGTTTGTTGAAAGATGATCTTAGCTTTGCTGAATTTTATATACTGTGTATACTATTAGTGTGTTAAATATCACAAGATACCTAATGTCTTACAAAATTTCATTCATCTGTATGCAAATACTAGTATATTTTGTAGACTTCAGAGAATTCTAGTAAGTCAGAATGTTATGTTTGATAAAATGTATTTCTTTCAACATACATGGAACATGTAGTTTGCTTCTTCCATGCTGTTCTCTTGTGCAGCCTTTATAGAAAATCTTTTTCCTTTTTTTACGACCATATGCAAATATTAGCGTGTACTTGGAGATGTCTCCGTGCAATTTGAGAAAGTCGAAATGTACCGATAGATGACATTGATACCCCTTTATGCATATGGAACAGATATTTGCCATTTTTCTATGTGTTTTTTAGACAGCCCAAACATAGATTCTTTCTCATACGGAAGTTTATACAGTCATTTGCAAATAATCTTATAACGGAAAGAGTTTCCCATGCAATTCCTGGAAGTCGGAATGTCACAATAAATTAAATTGGTATTAGAGTACTTTGAGTGTGTATTCAGCTTTACTTATACTGTGCTCTTGAGCACCCCTTCCAAGAAACCTTACTTTAAGGGAATTTTATACAACCTATTGCAAATATTAATATATTGTGAAGACTGCTCCATGCAATTCCAGGAAATCAGAATATTACCTTAAATGAAAGTGATACTTCTCATTGCACATGGAACATGTATTTAGCCTACTTCTTTCTAGGGGGATTGCAGCTTTGTATATGTAAGTTCTATTGAGCAACCTTAATATAAAATTTTATTCTTGCAGAATTTTATACGGCCGTTCAGGGAACATCACATTGATCCAACTGCCATCACTCGTCATGATTTCATCGAGACCAACGGTGATAATTTTATGCTGACAATTCCAGGCTTAACATATATGACATGGAACTTCTGCACACAAACAAATGAACAGATTCAAGGAAACTATTATTGGTTTTCTTATCTGTATCTTCTTGCAATATTCGTTTCATTAACAAATCAAGTAAGTAAATTCTGTTATGATATCAATCATTGTATATTTCTTTGGTGTGTTTATTTAATTGAGCTCTCTCTCACACAGATATATATATATATATATATATATATATATATATATATATATATATATATATATATATATATATATATATATATATATATATATATAGATATATATATATATATATATATATATATATATATATACACACTCAGTTCACTTTTTACGCGTCTTTAAAATACTCGAAATTGGAATAACGGCTCAAAAAATAATAGTAAAAAAAATGCAATATACGCGAATAACGCCCCCCCCCCCAAAAAAAAAAAAAATCATTTTAATAAATAAATGACCGCCTCGGAGGCACTTTTCCGCCATGCTGCCATGTTGTTCTTCAGTGTCTCTTTACCCAGCATACTGCGTGGATATATCGCTTGTTCTAACTGTGTTTGTGTTAAAGTTTATATATTGTCAGTGAAAAAGCGTGCGAGAGCGCATCAGCTGATACGGAGTCGGCAAAACGTTTGCAGATAGAGGTTCGTTCTCCCGCATCCTCCTCCTCTTCTACCGCTTAATGCGATCAGATACCTATGGAGAGAATGGAAAAAATGCTAAGTATGTGGATGAGCATTAAGAAATAACAATAAACAAACTTGCCGTATAACATCGTCAGGGAAAACACCTGCTAGAGTGCATCAGCTGATACGGAGGCGGCAAAACGTTTGCAGATAAAGGTTCGTTCTCCCGCATCCTCCTCCTCTTCTACCGCTTAATGTGATCGGATATTATGGAGAGAATGGAAAAATGCTAAGTACGTGGATGAGCATTAAGAACAAACATCAAACAATCTTGCCATAAAATATCGTCAGGAACAATGTGTGCGAGAGCGCAACAGCTGATACGGAGGCGACAAAATGTTTGCAGATAGAGGTTTGTTCTCCTGCATCCTCCTCCTCTTCTGCTGCTTAATGCAATCGGAGAGAATGGAAAAAAGAATTAAGAACAAACAGCAAACACTTTGCCATATAATGTTATCAGGGAAAAAGCGTGCGAGAGCAAAAACATTTGCATATAGAGGTTCGTTCTCCCGCATCCTCCTCCTCTTCTACTGCCTAAGTTACGTGCTCGTAGCCACCATGCACGTCCCAGTGTATGCCTGTTGTCCACCGCATAATAGAGTGCATTAATTTGTTTACAGTAAATCTGTACAGTGATCTCCCGCTGGATCGCGTTTCTTGGTTCGTGTTTTCACTGTACCACGGTTTTTTTTTTTGGCAAATTATTATTTTATTTTTTGGGTATATGCAAAAATATTGAAATATTAAAAAAATCAAAATTCTCAGTATTTTCATTTTTTTATGAAAAAAACATATTTCATTATCTAATTGATAAAAAAAAGTTATTTCCCAGCCTACGAATAATAAAACAGTAAAAAATAGTAAAAAACATAAATTTAGATATACGTACGTACAGTATAACTCACAGTATTGCATCATTCAATATAGTGTCCGATAGCGTACAATGTATTGGGGTCGCAGCTACTTGAGCTAGCATATATATTTATATTTCCAGTAGTTTCAAGATTTTATTGATAAAAAAATGTATTTCTTAGCCTAAGAATAATAAAACAGTAAAAAAATAGTAAAAAACATAAATACTAAGAGTATTGCAACATGTAAAGTACGATACCGCTATCAGCGTTTCGGACAAAGGCTCGTTCAGTCTAACTCACGTGTGCACCGTTCACGTTGTGCTTATTAAACGTTTGGCTTGTGTCCGATAGCGTACAATGTATTGGGGTCGCAGCTACGTGAGCTAGCATATATATTTATATTTCCAGTAGTTTCATGATTTTATTGATAAAAAAACGTATTTCTTAGCCTAAGAATAATAAAACAGTAAAAAATAGTAAAAAACATAAATACTAACAGTATTGCAACATGTAAAATACGATACTGCTATCAGCGTTTCGGACAAAGGTTTCCACCATCTTCCATTGTCTCGCCTCACTCGTGTGCGCCGTTCACGTTGTGCTTATTAAACGTTTTGCTTGTGTCCGATAGCGTACAATATATTGGGGTCGCAGCTACGTGAGCTAGCATATATATTTATATTTCCAGTAGTTTCATGATTTTATTGATAAAAAAAACGTATTTCTTAGCCTAAGAATAATAAAACAGTAAAAAATAGTAAAAAACATAAATACTAACAGTATTGCAACATGTAAAATACGATACCGCTATCAGCATTTCGGACAAAGGCTTCCACCATCTTCCATTGTCTCGCCTCACTCGTGTGCGCCGTTCACGTTGTGCTTATTAATACGTTTTGCTTGTGATTTTTTTACTCGCATATTTTAACCTTTGCAATGCCTCCCAAGCATCCTTCATCTTCTAAGGCTTCTTATAGTGAGCCTAAGCGGCAATGGAAAATGTTAACCATAACAGATAAGGTAAGTTTACCTATCACGTACATATAAATTTACGTTGCATGCTGTTATTTATAAAGTAAAGGGTGGTTTTTTAACAGTGCCGGGAGGGTTTATACAGTAACCGTAAAAATAATTGTAAAATACCTATGTACATGAGTATGTCATATAAATTTACGCTTGCATGCTGTTATTTATGGAGTAAAGGGTGGTTTGTTAACAGTACAGGGAGGGTTTATACATTTTGTACGGTGTAAACGTAAAAATAAATTAAAATATCTCTGTACATATCTGCTGATCCTACTCCGCGATTTTCCTGTTTCGCGCCGGGTCCCAGAACCGAACCCTCGCGATAATGGGGGGATCACTGTATATCTTTTATACTCTACACTATTTGCATGTTAATATGAATAACTACAGGTCTTTCTGCCTTGTTATGTACTTATAAAATATGTTTTACTTATCTTATATCTTTGGCATAGTGTGTCTATGTACGGTTGTGAAACGTATCTATGCCCATTATCATTATTTCTTATGGAAAATGACTTGTTACATTATGTGATTTTTACATTACACGTCACTTCTGAGAACCTATCTTCGCGTTATTCCAAGAACTAGGTGTATTTATATATATGCGTGTGTGTGTAGTCTCATTTTGTAGAATTGAAATAAAATTAATTTCATATTGTTTCGTGGGTGAATAATCTTGCTGAATACACTTGAAATGTCCTGATGCATCAATCTAATAATATTTACAAGTTTTAACAGCTTTAAGAGTGTCGTTATTATTTGATTAAGTTGTTTGATATGTTTGACATATGAGAAGGAGAATTACAGAAATTTGTGATGTGACTATTGGAAATGTCTTCTTTTTTTTTCTGTTGGATTGGTTTATCTAAGAGATGAAGGAAATACTTTTTATTTTAAAAATCACCTAAATATCTTGTTTAGCTCTATCTTTTCTTACATATATGTAATGTATACTCCCTGGGTACAGTGGTAGCATAGTGGTTAGCATACTCTGGTTTCTAAGTGAGTGACTTACTATCAAGCCCAGCCCGTAATGGGGACTAACAGTATTTAATTTATTTTATTAATTTATTGCGCCATGGCGTCAGACATTACATGTACGCATAAAAACTCAGTGGCAACATAACGCATCATATGGACACAACCAATATGAGTACATAGTTTACAGGGAGGTGTACACATTGATAAAACATTGCTACACCCTAACACACAAACCACAGTATAGCAACTCAAATACATTATATAAAAAAGAAAAGCTTAGAGAACCACAGGACATGCACAAACACATTACAAACAAAAAACAAAACGGCATTGTACAGAAACATACTAAGAAAATATACAATGTAACATACAATAAAATATACAATACAATATAATTAATGGCCACCAAAGTGAGGGTAACAAGTAAGAATAACATCAAGATTGTCATCATGAAGCAAGAACGTGCCGGTCTGAATTAAGTTCTGACCTCGTGGTAAAACATCTCTCACTGTGGGACGCTGAAGACAATAGTGGTCAAGAGTGTTAGCATTATGACAGTTGCATAGTTTACAGGAGGTGTACTGTGGCATATCTCGAGTTTAGAAGACCTGCCATAAAGGCCAATACCCCATTCTGATCTGAGCATTGACTACATTGTTTCCGCACCATTAACCCGCGTCTGCGATACTTGTAGCGACTGTGAAGAAAGCGATCATTGTGCTGTATGGACGCACTGTTGTCCTTCTCGGTGTCCCTGTGTCGTACCGTCATGGCAAACCCAGCTTAGTAGATGATGTTTCATAGGCATCGAAGGGAGGGCTCGGCACGCACAGCATGCCCATCCAACATACAGGCCGCCTTGGCAAGATGATCCACCATGTCGTTGCCAGTCAGCCCAGTGTGAGAGGACATCCACACAAACGACACGACAAGAGAAGCATTACGAGTGGCGGCGAGGCAACATAGTATTTCTCCCACAACATGGCTACAGACGGGTCTTGGCGAGGATAGGGCATGTAGGGCTGAATGGAAGTCACAAATTATTACCTCATTCACACATCGTCAAACAAGGAGAGTGACACATTCAAAAAATTATATTGTTTATACCCCCTCCAAACCTGGGAAGGTGGCTGTAGCTATCAGCGTTAACAGAATTGCTACCGTTTCTAGACTTCATGCAGATCTACATGATCCATACCTTTCTTTGGGTAGTTTTGCATCAAAAACGAATTTTAGAGACTGAGAAAATAGTTTCTACACTCGTGTCCCTTTTAAGAGCCTCTTAAATCTTATAGGGGTGAGTGTAATTTTTTACAGCCAAAATGCAGAATGTGGTAATTTTTTTCCCAAAAGTGATGTATCACTTTTGTTAAATCTATTGAAGTGCCCACACATGTAGAAATAGAGGCGAGCTGTCTGAGCTTCGTCATACACTTCTCCTTAATCTTCAGTCATCTATTTGCAACTAGAGAAATATACTAAGGGAGGGAAAGCTAGCCTCCCCATTGCCCTATCTCTTTTAGTCTCTATGTACAGTGCAAAGGAAATGAGGAAACAGATGTCTATCTTTCCCACTATCAAGGATCTCCCTTTTATGCAACTTGTGTGCCATGCAAGGAAAGACAATGTCAGAATTCTTTCTCCCCATCTGGTATGTAACTCATCACCTCATACAGTCAAACACATTATGGAAGACTACACTGTCTGTACATACAAACACGTTATGGAAGACTGCACTGTCTGTACACAACCACATACATCCACAACACAACATACTTAGTGCTCTGTGGGAAAGCTCGGGATCAATAGTGGTTTTCTCTAGGGACTCAGAGCAGTTTGATCAGTCATCTTTGGGAACAACAACAATTACATCACAATATACCTCCCTGGGAACTCTAAGAAAAAGCCTAGGATCAGCTGTGACTTTCCGTAAGGACTTTGGGTTGTTTGACCTTGCATCTTCCTTGTCATTTTTCTTTTTGAGAGTAATTTTTCCTTATTGTCGTTTTTCTTTATGAGAGTAATTTATCCTTATTGTTGTAATAGTCCCACTGCCTGCTTTCTCTTTTTATAGATGCATCTAGCTAGCTAGGTTTTCTCAGGATATAGCATTAAAGAGGAGTGATTGAGGTTTGTTCAGTTCTAGTGAATATGCTTGGTTTAACTCCAGCACTCCCCTCATAAGGGTGATTGTGGCCATTGTGTATGTATGTTAAATTCATATTTTTGCAAATATTGGTATATTTGGGTGTCACTTTTTCCAAAATTAGGCACAGTATTGTTAACTCCTCTGCTCCAACCTGTCTGTGTTCACCCCTATTCTAATGAAGATTAATAGTGACACACAAAACGGCAAACAACAATGGCCTCATTACAAATACAGCTGAATAAATTGTACACATTGTCTTTTATTTCTGGTATTTTATGTGTCACATGTAATCCGTATTTAAATAGGGGTGGATACTGACAGGCTGGAGCTGAAAACTTAAGGCTGGACACCCATCCTAGCTTCCAGGGGATTGACTTTAACACAGGTTTGTCACTTCATGAGTCAACTGATATAATCACTGCGCTAACACAATGATGTTTGCGGTGTTAAATAAGACAAAGGTGTGATCTACAGATTTATAGTAAATAATGTTAATTTAGAAATTATGTTGATTTCACTTTTAGCAATGTTATCATTCATTTCTGTTGAGGACAGTTGTAATTCCTTTAAGAAGGCGTCTATTCTACAAGGATGTCTGATGACCTTTATGCAAAATATAAATAATTTTTCTGTTTTCAGATTCATAAGTGGTCACACACTTACTTTGGACTTCCTCGTTGGGTCACCATACTGCAGGTATGTGTATTTATTATATATATATATATATATATATATATATATATATATATATATATATATATATATATATATATATATATATATATATATATATATATATATATATATATATATATATATATATATATATATATATATATATATATATATATATATATATATATTTATTTATTTATTTATTTATTTATTTATTTATTTATTTATTTATATATATATATATATATATATATATATATATATATATATATATATATATATATATATATATATATATATATATATATATATATATATATATATATATATATATATATATATATATATATATATATATTAGATAAGCACTGTACTTATGTGTCCTAGGTTTAAGTCCCAGTCGGGATAAAAATGATTCATATATATATATATATATATATATATATATATATATATATATATATATATATATATATATATATATATATATATATATATATATATATATATATATATATATATATATATATATATATATATATATATATATAGTTTTTCTGTCAGGTCAGCATGATGGTCGTAACAGAAGGGAAAAATTTTATGAGAACAATAACTATATCTCCCTTCCAGATCTTTTAGTGGTAAGCATTCTCTTACAGTCTCGCTTATGCATAATCTATTCTGTGAACAAGATTAAGGCATTGTCAGACCAATAGTGCTAAATTTCGAAATGAGACCTCATATATCTCCAGTTAAGCTCACCCCTTTATTAGGACTTGATATGTTCACGGATGTTTATCAGGGTAGTCAAATCGTTGCCAATTCCAAGCTCAGATTTTAAGGAAGGTAGGTGTTAGGGAAGCCTTCAAGCTATAAATTCTTTAGCCAATAATAAATTGCAATCCCATTGAGTATGGAAAAAAGAAAGTTTCAGTAGACGAGAAAAGCTGTAATAAATATGCATACATCATATTATTACTATGCTTATTATCATAAAACAAGCAAAGAGCCCAATTGGAAAAACTCAGTGACTACAAAATGGATGGCATCAAGGGAAGCAGCTTGCTGAGGAAAAGGAAGAAATGAAGATATGAAATGGTACAACTCGGTATTGCAATATTAACATTATTCCACTATAATTTTTAGAACCCAGCAGTAAGGCCTGCTTAATGAAAACTGATTTATATCTAGGTTATATTTCTTAAGCTATATTGACGTAACAACATGACTAGGCATTGGGAATTTTTTTCTTCTTAGTTTCTTTGTTTGCCAGGTAAATGGAGAGGTACCACATATATATTATGTAGGCTCCAACTATGAATGCTATGTAGAGTAACTTACTCTACTTGTGCCTTAAAAGTGTAAGGAATAATAGTTACCTCAAGATGGAGATTCCAGGGTCTTCGATGAGTTAGTAATGCAAATAAAAATGATAAGATTTGAGATTAGGAACCTTCCAAAAGAATAATATTGCCGCTTGTATATTCTCAATGCTTGTGAAACTTCGTAGAGTAGAATATGAAACGAGTACTGTGGATTTTAAGGGGGCATCTGAAAACCCTGTCTCATGTAAATCTATTGTGGTATATAATTCCTAGCGGCATGTGTCACATCAAGCCAAGAGAAAGAATTACTTTATCCTTTTAGGGTGTAGAATAGTCACTATATATACATACACAAACTGTATATACAATGGCCATAATCGTCCTTTTAAGGAGTATGGCCGAGTCAGTGCATGCTTATTCTCAACTTAGGCCTGTCAGGTTGTAGAATAGCCACTTAATATACTGTACATATATGGTTATACAATTGCCACACCATGCCACTTGTAAGGGGGGTGCCCAAGTCAAAGCACACACATTCACCAAAACCAAACATACCTCGACCACTCCTCTTATCTCGATGGGGAGCCTGTCTTTTATGTCTAGCTGGTAATTTTCCTTATTTCAGAGGATAAAAAAAAGTTTGTAACTGATACTTGAATGACATCTGTTTTATCACTGGCTTTCAATTTCAGGATCTTCACATTATCCTCCCAAAGCGTCATCACCGCATTCATCACGTAGCTCCGCACGAGACTTACTTTTGCATCACAACTGGCTGGCTCAATTTCCCCCTAGAAAAGCTCAAATTCTGGATCACCTTAGAGTATTTAATCGAATTATTCAGCGGGTGCAGGCCCCGCGCAGATGATTTCAAGTGGGCTCAGAAGAGAGAGTGATAGGAAACCAGCAAAGAGTTTTCACTCTTTATAATCAAAAGGACGAGGAGATATTAGTGTACACAGAAGTACGAATCAGAGGAAAAACATTTTCTAAAAGAGATTGATATTTTATTACCATAGCCAAACGCATGTAATGTATTAGAAGTTATTAAGGAAACCCCATCGAGTATTGTCAGACATAGATAGCGCAACTCGACGGTAACAGTGGTAATTAGTAAGCCATTAAGTTACCTTATTGCCATATCTCTGGTCAGTGCTTATATGTGATCTAAATGTGTTATAGTATGTTGGGTTGTGAAATGCCATCCATACATTACCATGCAACCCCTGAGCGTTTGCATATTAGTACACACAGGTATTTTGGTATTTTCCGAAACTTAGATCAAATGTAATGTCTTTGAGTATGCGTGTAAATAAAACTACTTGTATAGGAATTGCAAAAGTAATTACTGTTTAGATAAGCTTCCGTGATCACCATTTGTGTGCGTGTATGTGTGTGTAAGAGAGAGAGAGAGAGAGATGCACTGGAATATGCAAAATAGAAAAAACAAGTTTTCTATATATATATATATATATATATATATATATATATATATATATATATATATATATATATATATATATATATATATATATATATATATATATATATATAATGTGCGTGTGTGTATACTTTGAACAATATCCACATTGTATAACGATATTGATAACAGGCTTTATTACTCTTCAAGTCAAGCTAAGAGTGGAGGTTGCATGATTGAAAGTAAATAAACATTATAAGTTAAAATCTTGAAAATTAAAATATATAGATGTGCCTTGAAGGTGATTAGGATTATCCTCATTGTAAGCAATGATGGCCTAATTTCTTTAAAATATAATGAAAAAAAGTATTATTCTAGTAGTATATTAAAAAGAGGCAGAATTTCTTACGTTGAGTGCTTATATGTTAATAGTGTCGAGATGCATAAACGCTTGAGTGTGATTTCTATAATCCAATCTGAAGTGGACGTTTGGTGCATTTGTTAATGGCCATACCGTACGTGCGGTAAGCTGTGGCAAACCTTGGTTTTGCTTAATTCAGGTAATGAAAAGAAAATATTTACTTCTTTTATTGATTTTGTAATGCTTTTCTTGATATGATTCTCCCTTGAAAAAGCACAAATGTAAGTCTTTTTCTCAAATGGTTTAAGCTGTATTAAATATCTGCTTTTTTAACCATGCTTTCACAATTATTACATTTCCCATGATCTTATAAAACTTTTTTTTAAGCTTTTGTAAGTATAAACAATTTATCACATGTATATTTATATATTTTTTATATGATTTTTTAGCATTAAAATTTTTAGTGAGCATATATATATATATATATATATATATATATATATATATATATATATATATATATATATATATATATATATATATATATATATATATATATATATATATAAATAATAATTTTTGAAATGTGTTTTAAAGCTCATTTAGGTAGACCATAATGTAACTAGCTTTTTGCTTGCTACGCTGTCATTTATATTTTTAAATGCTTCTGAACAGATAAATATTCCAAGCTGGTATATATAGCCTTCATTTGACTTTAATTATAATTTTGATGAAAATTAGAGTTTAAAAAAAAAGGGTATGTTGGTGATTTTGGTTTGAAATAATTTATAATGTATTTGAATTTTAAGATCATGTCTTTTAATTTTTGTTCTATATTGGCTTTTATTACATTTCTCTGACACAGAAGGATTTAGTCTTAATATGATACTAAGGAAAATTCGGTCTTAGAAATTTTGGTTTTGGAAGGTCAAGCTTTAAAGAATTATGGAATACTTACCTTAGAAAACTGATAAGAAAAAATATGGATATTATGGAAGAATAATAAAGAATTGTTAATGGTAAACAAAATTTTAAACCAAAAAGGTAGGACTTTGGTATGGACAGTCATAAAATCAAGTTTTATTTAAACAGAAAAGCTATGTGCAGTAGCTTTCAGTTGGAAACGATTCTTGCTTCTACTGTTTTCAAATCTGCTTCATGGTCATGCTTATGGTTTTTTAAATAATTATAGGGTCACCAACTATATTTTCTATGCTCACATGCTCGACTGTATTGCGTTTTCCAGTGGCAAATTTCTTCTTAGCAGCCCTAAGCATATGACAGTCATAAACTACTTCACGTAATCAAGCAATTTCTCTTTATTCATCTCACTTATAATATACTGTCCAGCATTTTAGTGTAAGAGCAACATTCATAAAATCGGTATTTGACCGCTTAGATTATCCTGTTTTCATATGCTGCATTGGTTCATATCAAGATACTATTTCTCTGAGTAATATACAGTCACCTTGCAATTTACGCGAGTTTAAACTACGCGAATTTGGATTAGCGTGTGTACAAAATATTAAAAAATTTTAAATACGCTTTTAACTCTAGCGAGAAAAAACGAGGTACTGAGTGGAATAAAGATTGACCTAATGACCACTAACCAGAGCTTGTGCCTTTGTTTGCAGTGTGGTCAGTCATTACCCTCTACAAATTAGGATTTTCATCCTTATTGGAATGATTTTCCACATAAGTTATTGATGTACTAGCACAACAGTGTCTTATGACACACACACACACACACACACACACACACACACACACACACACACACACACACACACACTCACACTCACACTCACACTCTCTCTCTCTCTCTCTCTCTCTCTCTCTCTCTCTCTCTCTCTCTCTCTCTCTCTCTCTCTCTATATATATATATTTATAGAAGATAGATAAATAAATAGAGAGAGAGAAATAAGTCATTGTTGTACTAGTACAACAATGACTTTTGTGAAAAAATCACTCCAGTAAGGGTGAAAATCCCATTTTGCAGAGAGTAATGACCGACCACACGGCAAACAAAGGCACAAGCTCTGGTTAGTGGTCATTAGGTCCATTTTTCTCTGAATAATCCAGTCAGAAAGTCGTTTTGGCTTAGCAGTGTGATCACAGCCACCACGCCTGTTGTCCACCCTATATAGAGTAAGTAAATTTGTTTATTTTTTGTTTTTCTGTATATCTTTAATGCTGTACTTGTTTATTTTTAGCTTAACGTATTTCAGCTTGGTTATGTACTTGTAAAATGTGTTTTACTTAGCTTTTTTCTTTGATGTAGTGTGTTTATACATGAGTGTGGAACGTATCTATGTATATTAACGTTATTTCTTATGGAAATAGACTATTTGAATTACACGAGCCCCTTGACAACCTATTCGAGAGGTGACTATATATATATATATATATATATATATATATATATATATATATATATATATATATATATATATATATATATATATATATATATATATATATATATATATATATATAATTATATTACTCAAAGAAAAAGTATCTTGCCAAATGAAGTTAACTTGAGACCTCACTCTATGAAATAATCTTTGCCAACTCAACTTATAGGTAATGGCTAATTTAAGACCATTAAGGTGAAAAATACCAATACTATATTGAATACTTTTGGTTTTAGAAGTAGCTGCCTATATGAGGCTGGTAAAACTGTAAAAATCAGATATATCATAAATGCTTTCATTTTTACTCATCAGGTAGCATTGTATGTTAATCTTCAGACCAAAATCTTCCAGGGCGAATTTTCCAAGACCAAATTATCTGACCACAATTAAATATTACTGTAGATAATGATGAAGTTTTTGTAAATTTTGTTGTGTGATTGTAAGCCATGCTTTATTAAAGAGGAAGGAGAGATTTTCCTTGAGTAGGCGCTACCAACATTGATTAGACATGGCTGCAATTGTTGAGTAGACTTGTCTACCAACATTAAGTAGAAATGGCTGTCAGTATTGAGTAGACATTGTTACCAACATTTAGAAGACATGTCTGCTAATATTGAGTAAACATGGCTACCAACATCAAGTATATTTGGCTCTAAACACGTATTGTAATGCACACTTTGCAACTGAAGTAACTTTACTTGATTTCTTGATTGTCTTCAGCTATTGAGATTTTGTTTTAACCAGAATATATCGACCATTTCTATTGTGCATTGAGGTGAACAAAAAGTCCATATCATACATATATTGCCATTAACATTAGCAGCTCTCGTAGGGTGTGGTGTGGTTGTGTCTCCTTTGCAACACTTGAAATAATATAGTGGCCTAACTGTAGCTTTATATAGATATATATATTAGCCATTTGTAAAAAGTAAAAGGTAAAAGTTTTGTAATGAGAAAAAAAAAAAGAATACTCGTACTTAGTTTTCTATCGTTTGTATATATAGTAAAAATGGGGTGACATGAACTGAATTAGGCTCAAATTTTTTATGATTATGAAGGCTCATGTCAACTTTTAAAATAGATGCTTGTTAGAAAAATTGTAGGTGACCTATTGAATTATCATGTTCTCATATGCTGCATTGGCTCATATCCCATTGAATTTACAAAAGTATTTTATTTTGTAGTATTTTTGTTTCTTCATTAATTTTTTGGATGTGAGAATTTGCCAGTTGCTTCTGTTGTGTGTGTAATTCTGGTAACTGTAATTATTCGCATCTTGCAAAGAATGCAATGCAAGTCAACTAACCTAATTCAGCAACACCCAGTCCAGTCCAGCACAACCCAGCCCAGTCCAGCCCATCCTAACCCACCTTGTTCAGCCCAAACCAGTCCAGTCCAACTCAACCCAGTCTAGTCCAGTCCAACCCAACCCTGTCCAGTCCAGCCAAGCTAACCTATCCCAGTCCAGCCTAACTGAACCTTACAATTTACAGGGTTATTTAAATTTCTGGGGTTACCCTTCTTTACTAGATCCATTATTCTCTTACTGTAGCTTGTATTGGTTATTGTACCTATGGACTGAAGACGATGGAGTTTGAATTTTATTTTCTTGATATGTTACTCTTATCTTCAAGTTGTACTTATGTACTCATTGGCTGTTTATATTTGCATTATCTCTGTATATTTCTGATCCTGGAGGATTCAGTCCATGTGTAAATGGATTCTAGAACAACTGCCCCTCAACAGTATGTGTTTTTATTCCAATTCATATTTTTGAACTCGGTATTGCCTACAATGCAAAGTAACCTAACCTACCTTCACCTAAATTTTGTTATTGGGCGATTATCCTTATTGAAGAAGAACGAATTGGGCAATTTTCCTTTAGGGCAGTTGTCGTGGAAATTGTCAAATTAGGCTGCAGCGGTGCAGCAAAAGTGTAATACAGTATCTTCCCTGTGATAACTTTTCTTTATGAAACTGTGAAGGAGAGAGAGATGTCTTTGCTTCATTCAGCTGATATATTAAATACTGACCTGGTTTTATCTCCCCGTTCATGATTTGATTAGTTTATAGCCTCCCCTCACTTCAGTTTTTATTAAAGTACGATGTTGCCCTCACCGCTGAAGATTCTTGCGCTCTTACCCTGTGGGGGACCCAAGCATGGTGATGGGGGAAAATGGTAGCCCTTAATCCCAAGGAGAAGATTGCAGTATATAAACTTTTGGTGAATGTATGCGCTTTGACTCGGCCACCCCCTTAAAAAGAGGGAGGGTTTTTAAATGTAAATTTTGAAGTTGTTCTAAGTAATTATCTAATTGAAGGTATTTGTGAAATAATTTATATATATATATATATATATATATATATATATATATATATATAT
>JAXCGZ010007711.1:57500-87500 GCA_037179515.1 Halocaridina rubra
AATTGCATGGTGTCTGGACAAGTGCCCGACTGTCAATTCCCCTTCAAGGACAATTGCTTGTCAGAGACAATGGCACCAGTTAGGTTAGGTTAAGTTAAATCATATAAAAATAGTTGGGCGTTTTCCTTAGGCCAGTTGTCCCTTTCGGATAGTTGTCCATCGTCATTTGGCATTTGGGCAGATGACCTAGAACCAAGTCTGATATAGAGATGGTATTCAAATGGAACTGATACCTAAATCATATATTAATTAGCCACCATCTAATGAAAAGAGCCATTATTGTATAATTATCTGAAACAGTTCTCAGTACTTAGATGGGCTTTTGGTATGCTGAAATATTTCATAAAATATAAATTCACTGCCCATAGGAAAACAAATTGGTACTGTATATGTAGACAATTACAGATTTCTATTTTGTACGAATTGATATTAAGAAATGTATTGAGCGAACTGTAGCCTTCATGGAAAATATGTTGTCATTTTATGTATTATTTATAATGGTGTTACTGAAAGAGATTTGATCTGTTTATAAATATCGTATCCTAAAAATATGAACATGTGACACAGATCAGTAGAGGTCGGCCACGGAGGTTATTTAATTTTTCCCTCATAGCTGACCTCTATGTGTCTGTTTGATAGGATGGTACCAGATTCTTAGCAAAGAATATCATATCATATATATAATATTGTTTTTACCCTGTGCAATTGTATTGGTTATGAACACAAAAGGAATTATCACCCAACATGTGTACTTTGACTTTTCAAAATGTAGAACTACCCGTTCGACTGATTTCCACAGGGATGTAGTGATCCATATATGAAATTTATAGTTCTGGTTTAATTCAGCATCAACAGGAATTAGCATAGATGAAGAATGTAATCTTATTTTTGCACATTTATTAAAATATCATATAAAGTGATATGCTGTTTATCAGTAATACTTACACATAGATATACTGTGTGGTACACTGCATGAGTTTTTGTTTTTCTATGTATATTTTCAAACTGTATCTTCCACTGTTTTTCACATGATAATTTTTCTTTTATGAAACACAAGTGATTCTTCATGGCTTAAATACATTCAGTATTGTAAATCTGTTTCACAAAAAACACTTGAGTTGTAAATATGATTCTTTTGTCTGTGAAGGGAATGCGGGAAACAACAAAATACCTTAGCGCTTGTGAGTATATTTATCTAGTTAGTAACCTCCGAAAATGAGTAAATATACTCATAAGTGCCTAGGTACTTCATTGTTTCTTGTTTTAACTTAGTCCCTACAAGTATATTTTTCTTCTCATTATCGGTTTCCTCTGAGGATTAGTAGATAAGTATACTTGTATGCACTGAGGTACTCATTTGTTTCTTGTTTTTCCTTCTTAATCAAAATAATCATACAGTACATTAATTAATACTTTTAATCGTGACTACAAAGGGAAAACAGGAAATAGCAGAGTATCTTAGCTCTTACAAGTATATTTATCTACTCATCTTCATTTACCTTTGGATATGAGTAGATAAATATACTTGTAAGCACTAAGGTACTCCGTTGATTCCCGTTTTTCTTTGCTGTCAAAGTAATCATACAATACAGTAATAAACGCACTTTATTTTTGAGGGTTTATACTCATAGAGTATCACAGTTTTTCAGGGAAGGAGTATATTTTGTTAATGTGCTGTATATCAAAATTGTGTCTTGCTCGTATGTGAAAAAAGTAATTTATAATATGTATTCAGTTCATTTTATGCCATATCATTTGTATTTATTTCACTTGCTAAGAATTATTTATTACTTATATTTAAGAACTGTACATATCTTTCTTTAGTCACGGCGAATGCATGATAAAGATGATATAGTATTTATTTATTCAATATTTTTATGCAAAGTTTAATAGTTTCCACAGTACTACTTTTGTAGTGTGTAATAGAAAAGTATATACAGTCTGTCGTGTGTGTATGTATTGCTGAAGGTATACTTGTCACTATAATAGAAGAAGCAGTTTAAGAATGCATGGGGTAAAAATGCACTTTGCCTATATACACGGTAATATCGCACATACAGAGAAGCCCTAGGAGTCCATTCAGAGAGTAACAAGTATATTAGTCATGACTTTATGTGGAATTTGAGCTTTCAGTTGCTTCATTATATTTGCAGTCTTGCATGGATGTATATTGTGTGTGTTTGTGAAAGCACATCTGAAAGATGTGATTGTCAGTACTGTTTAACATACCCCCAGGTCCCAAGCAAATGATAAAAAGGAAATATATAATGTATATATTAGTAGAAATATGTGAAAAAGCTTTGCTATATCATTTGTATACTAATATATTCGTATTAAGAACATGATTCAGTAAGTGTTGTACAGAGGTGCTGATGTCATTTTGACTTGATATATTTTGTAAAATAATGAACACTGAAAAGTGTAGTTTCAAGGCTGTTTTTATACAGTATTTACCGAATTGGTGTAGGGTTGGGAGCGATAATATGGTGGATATCTCTTTTTTTATCATATTGGATAGTGCCTCTTTTCTAGTGGCTCTTTGAATCAAGCCTTGACTGGCAAAAGACCTTTTTAACACATACTGTGCATAAGTAAGCAAATATGGAAATATGTTGTACTGTGTCATTAAACAGTATGCTGTTGTAATGTGTGTCTCATTTTCTTCTATTCTTCCATAGTATCTCAATGTAATTTACTAGATGAATGGTTTACTTTGTCAGTCTCAAGAAATCTGAGTTTCCTGTTTGTTCTTATTCACTGTAATTTCAATTTTACTGTGCTTGTGTTTTTCTAATTTTTATACTGTTCTCATTTGTATGGCTTTATGTTGTTCTTTCATACTTTACTTTTCTCTACTCTTTTATATTTGGTTTTACATGTATTTTATATACTGTGTACTGACTCACAGCAGGAGGTGGGAATACGCAAGCTGCATCTCAGCAAAAGATTCTTGCCCATTTATCCTGTGGATGACCCATTCAGGGTAGTGATGGAGAGGGGTATTGTGGCGTTCCTTTAACTCGATGATGCTAAAAGGAGCGATTGAGGTATGTTTGGTTCTAGAAAATTTGTATGCTTTGATTCAGTCACCCACTTACTAGAGGGGTTGTTGCCGTTGTATGTGTATTTATTTTTCTAAAAACTCAATAGTTGATAGTTGATGCAATTTCTAAAAGCCTGATACTAAAGACCTTGACACAGTTGGGTTAATAGGAGAGATCCTTATTCCTGCTTTTCACAAGTGCATATAACATTGGACTATGTCATTCAGTTTTAATGGTTAAATCGCTGGATATTTGCAAGGTCTTCTGTAGGTGTATGTATGAACCGGTTCCTCTTTTATATACAAGGGACGTAATATGATGTGTTGTATCACAATCTTTTTACTCATATGTGTCTTTATGTGGTTCTTTTCTCATGGTTCGTAGCAGCTGGTCTTTGATTTGGCTCAAACTTTTATGGCTGAATTTCCTTCTCTACCCTAGCATTGCCATTTTTCTGGGCTAGTACTAGCGTTAAGTTGAACAGGTTTGCCTCTCCAGTGCTTGAATGAAATGTTTTTTTAACAACGTTCCCCTATTAACCATTCAGTTCTCAGGAGTCTATTGTAGAGAAGGAAGTAGAGCATCTGCTTATTCTTTTTCCAAAACTTCAATAACCATACCAGTTGTTATTGTTCCCTGAGCTGCCTTGCATCTCTAAGGAAGGCCACTGCCGATCCCGGGCTGTCTCAAAAGCTCTCAGAAAGGGTATTTTGTGTTGGTGGTGTATGTAATTATGTGCAGTTCAGTCTCCCAGTTATATGGATAGTACAACTGTATATGTATATCACAGAACTGTAACCATTATGTACCTCTACACCTTTTTAGTTTGAACTACAGCTACAGGATCTCCTAATGACTTATTAATAACAAAGCCATCAGACTATTCAACTATTTAAGCACGAGAACGCTGACCGGATGTCTATATGTGGGAAGTATGTACACTTTCCTACTGGATCTGTCTAGCATAAAGTTATAACATAAGAACAGAGGGAGTCGAGACAGACTGTACTCATACCTTAACACCAATATAAACAGGTTTCCATATGCTATTAATTTGTAGGGAATCATACAGGATTCGAAGGACAGAAATACATACCAATGTTTTTCATGGTTCTTACTGTAAAAGGCGAAGTAGAAGGAGTCCTAAACTAGCAATATTAGATTAAATAATTTTTAGATACATCTAATTAAAAAACATCCTTAAGCAGTTATCATATAGCCACCTAAGCTAATATGAACACACACCACTCCTCTCAGATTACTGTGTTTTCATCATCCATATAAATTACATCTTCTGCACCCTATGAAATCTAAAAATCCAGAGCCTTCTCATTCATCATGATTGTTTTGTTGAAAATACTACATGTACTTTTGTATTTATGAATGCAGAAGCTCCCCTACTTACGAACTATCGAGTTGCAAACATTCACATATACAAACAAAAGCCTACCTGTTATCTACCTATTATCTACCCATGTATTATACTGTACTGTACTGTTTTATTACATTATTATTACTGTATTAGAATTCTTTATTACTGTGTACTTTGTTTTCTGTATTTGTTAAGTGTCTTGAGCCTAGTACTGTGCAGTTCTGCGTATGTATGTACAATACAGTACTTTTTTTTTACCTAAAAACTTAAGAGCAATTCTACTTATGAACGGAATTCCAGAACCTAATTTGTTTGTAAGTTGGGAAGTGTTTGTATATTATTTGCTCTCATTTCTTTAATGTGTTATTATTTACCCAGTAGAGGTAACTGGGTGGCCACAAATATACAAATTGCAGAGGCTCCTGGGCTATAGTATACCTTGCCTATCCTAACCCCTTCTGTCATCAATTTTATGTAAAAAAAATAATCAAGGGGGAAGGGATTACCAACCCTTCAACCCCATACCTTCTAGTCTACTCCTACAACACGCACAGAAAGTGGGCACAGTATTCTTTTTCCCACGAAGCTAAGGGTAATTTTGCTTTCATTTGCTCTATTGTACTTTATATTTGGGAGCAATGTATAGTACTGATTATTCTTGTAGCTGAAAAGTATTTGATTTCTTCTCAGTAGATATAGCCAGTGATAAGTACCATGATTAGGCTTGGTTAAGAAGTCTCTATAATTATAGGTTTACTTTTATTTTGTTCAGTTGATGAACTTTGTCAGTAACATTGTGTGACACCAAGGCTGGATAGTATTCTTATCTACTCTGACGTAGTAGTTGGGGAGGAAGAAGGGGTCAACTTGCACCTAGTGGATTTTTTGTTGGCACCTGTTTTATTCAATTCTTTGAAGTGTCTACTTTAAGATTTTGACAGGTAACAGGTTCAAATAATGTCCCATGGGGTTCGTTTTTACCCTTTATTACAAATAATTGGTATGTGGACACGAACCCTAGAAACATTAGAAAGTTGCATAACTTTTTAACTAAACAACTTGCAGGGACAAATGAACACATTTTCCCATACAAATTTGACCCAAAAAATCCATCGAAATAAATATTTTTAAGTTTTAAGCACATCTTGACTCAATATCAGGAGAAAAAAACGAAAAATGTCATAGTCAGTATGGCATTAGTTAATCACATTTTACTTTTTTCTTTCAGATATGTGCTTGCTGGTGAAAATATGGTCTATTGGGTGTTGCAGTGAAGTACGAAGATGTTTAAACTAGCAATTAAACTATTAAGGTCCATAATTAAATCATACAGTGACTAATCATGGGAAAAAGAAAACATTGCAACACTGCCGAAAACCCAACAAAGAAGTTTCCATCCATATTATGTATTTTGCATGACCCATCTCTCTCTCAGCATGGTAATTTTACAGACTTTAGTTCTGGCAAGGGGGGTTCAGATGATAAGCTCTCATACATTCATGATTTCAGACTCGGTGAACCAGTAACTTCACCCTACCGTATGAATAATATTTGTGACCAGATACCATTAACGCTGGAGGGATTGCCTTTGGAAACAACTGGTTATCATCAAAACTGTCACAAAAATTTTACAATGAACTTAGGTCGCTTAAAAAAATCGAAAGCTTCTGGTTTCAGTGAATCATTATCATCACAGATAAAGGATTCCCCACGGAAGCACAAATCTCAGTCAGACCGGTCTGATGGGACTCTGTTTCTTCCTGTTTCCTAATCAGTGTATATTTTGTGAAATGGTAGAAATCAAGATCAGGGGAAAGACTGAAGGTCCTGTGAACTTTCAGAGTTGGAAGCACAAACAACCAGCCTGGAAAATCATTGCACCCAGGGCACAAGAAATGAATAAGGAGGCTCTTTACCGCAAAGTACATGGTAATGACTTGTATGCAATGGAAGCGAGGTACCACCCATCGTGCAGAAACACATTCAACGCTGAGTACCAGAATCATGTGCGTGGGAAGAGAGGTCAGAGAAGTCCGATAGCATTGACAACCTTCAGGCTCAGAAGATAGCAGCACACCCGAAAGCCTATGAGAGCATGAAGAATTATATTCTTAGGCATGTGATTGAATGTAATGAGGTGGTCCAACTGACATTCCTCCTTAACTTGTATATTGAAAAGCTTGATAAATGTGATTTTCCCAGTCAAGACTACCGCAATGAGAAATTGATAAACCACTTGCAAGGAGACAAAGACATCTCGCAAGAAATTGCCTTCTCCAAGGTACCGCTCCGTGGTTTCGTGGAGCTATAGCTCATCTACAGTTCAAGTATTACATTAGCTGAAGCAATATCATGTGCCTACAAGCTTGGTTCAACAAATCAGCTCCAACATGCAGCCCTCACACTCCATTCCCTCATTATAGAAGCACTCAGAATCAAAGGAAATATCTTGGCCCCCAACTGCACATGAGCTAAATGCTTTGAAGTTGGAATAGCTACTGCCCTATGATCTTGTAAAATTTATGAGTGTGGTGCTGACAGGATTACCCGATGTTGGTGGAGAGAAGTGTGAACAGACTCCGAGGCTGGTCTACTCAGTCACACAGGATGTATGTCGAGCTGCAACCAATGGCCAGTGGAAACTCAAAACACATCCTTCTCTGTGCCACTCTTCGGCACCTCTATCAAAACAAACAGGTGGGTAATCAGCTAACATTATTTTTTTCTTCTTGATTAGCTTTGCACAGGTGCCGGCATTACTCTCACTCCTAAATCCAATATGCATCAGAGTGGATATTGTAGATATTTTCTTGGTCTGTTAATATTCTAGAACTATACTTAACTATATGAGAATGCTAAAAATAATGTACTGAGTAATATGGTCATTGCAAAACTGATTTTCTTTAGATACTAAAAATATTGTATATTTAAATTTTTTATAATATAAATCACTCTCTTTCCAGCTCACAACCATCCTTGCCTGACTCGGTCACTCAGAAACCTACAACTTTAGTGTGGAGCTTGAGACAGCACTAACTAAGGCTCTCGACGAGACGTCCACCTACCTGAACCCTCATATCATCCCTGGCTGAGGGCAGTGCTGTATTCCATAACGAGTGGGATAACCTTAACAAAATCACAACCAGTGTCCATGGCTCAAACATTGTGAATAGTGCTGTAGGGATGATGATTCAAGAGGTGAGAGAGGGGCATCAAAGCACCAATGTGAGGGCCCTTCCTTTCTATGAAAGGTCATCCAATATGAGAAGCCTCAAGATTACCCCTCCAGAGACATATGCAGAACTAGCATTCAGAGAATTGGTCCCATATTTCCCCAGAATGCTAGGTTTACCCCACCTGCTGAAAACCAAAGGATATACGATGCTACACTGTTGGAGTACTACATCTATCTTCTATGTAGACTTTTAAGCAGTGAGGGTAAGCAACGGGTGCCTGGATTTGGTGGCTTCGTTTCAAGCATAGGGAAAGTGCCTCCAAGAAAATCTCCAATGACTACTACAAACCCAATTAACCAGCCTATTACAGAAAATGCAGTGGTATATGAGCTGCTCAAGAGGCCAGAGGCAGCAACACAGGAGATTGGGCAACCATACACCATCAACACCTTTGACTTGGGGGTGGTAATGAAGGCATGCCCTATAGTATGGAAATATGAGGAGTTCAATAAACACATCATCATCTCTGGCAAGTTCCACACAGTCATGAATTATATAGGCATGCTCACTGGTCACAAGTGTAGAGGTGCTGGCTACTCTGAAATTCTCATTGATGCTGGCCTCGCAACCAGTTGGTGCCTGAAAAGCATCTTGAGTGGAAAGTCATATGCCAGGGCACTCTTTAGTCTGAAGGTGGTCACAGAGGCACTTGAACAGTTACTACTCAATGTGTTCCTGGATGAGGAGAATGTGGAGGTCCCACGTGAGACTTTAGTCAATCTTATCCACTGCTGCACCCGTGAAAATCTTGATGTTGCTCTGAAAGACTCTTCAGTTATTAAGGTGATTCATCAATATACTGAGTTCCAACAGAAGGTATGTTAGGGCCATCTTGGGAAGACAGGAATGTTTTGGCTCTCAGTGATGCATTATGCAAGGCTTGTCTTCATGATGGACATTGCTGTGAAAACCAATAACTCTGAGCTCTTTCATCACTGCAACGGTGCCATGGCAGATCTCTTCTTTGCATACAATGGGCACAACTATTCCTGGTAATCAGTGTACATACTATTGATACTGAATAATAAAGAATTAATAGGAAATGACTGTAGTATGAATTTTAAAGTAATATTAGTAACAAAAAATTAGAGGAATAAACTGTAGTATGACTTTTGAAATACTGTTGATTCTTTACAGGTACCTGACATGGTTCAAGGCATTCAACATCAACCTCTCTCACCTTAGTGCTTGTGGTTACATTAAACATGGAGCTATTGCGGTGGTCAGATCTCTTATTTCAGGGGCTCTCTCCGCTGTGGACAAGACTATGGAAGAGACTTTCATGAAGTTTGCAAAGTCTTCAGGCAATTAAAGCTGTGCAAACAATCACAGAATTTCTGTGATTAGAGGCAAATGAAATGTTGGCTGTGGCTATAGTATTCATGTTTAGGATTTTGGTCACAGTACAGTACTCATTTGAGATCTCCAAACAGCTTCCAAGTAACTGTTGTAATTAAAATTTCTTACAGGATATTTATTTCCTCTTAATAAACAGGTGGTCAACTTGGGATCTTCAACATGTTCAGTGTATACAAGAAAGGGAACCACACAACCTCTGCACGTGCTCAACTCTACAAACTCACTCTTGAGATGTGCAGCATGATTAATGATCCAGACTCTCCAAAGGCAGGGAAACACTGCGAGTTAGATCCTGCTCAGGTCAAGAAGTACGCGGATGCCGTGCAGAGGGCCATCACATCCAGCAAAGGCTTCACAAACCCTTGGATGGTCCCTGACAAAAACCGTCTTTTCTCCCTAGCATCTGGGGCTCCTATCATTGAGATACTGGCACAGAGAGAGGAGTCAGAAAAGGAAAAGTTTTATAGACACAACAACTCAGAGATTGTGGTTGAGGAGGATGGAGATTATGAGTGTGATGATGAGGAAAAGATGGAAATTCAAGAGACAGACTTTGATGATCTCTTTGATGATGATGATGATGGTGCTTGTTAGTAGTATACGCCATAAATGACTTAAACAAATGTTAGAACATGGATTTGGAATTTATTTGTATGTCTTAAGATGATTTTAAAGGACTTTCACATAATATCAAAGTATATAGACAAAATATTTTTAAAAATTCTTATTATTTTTTGGGGTGAGTTTCTTCTGATATTGAGTTAAGATGTGCTTAAAACTTTAAATATCTATTTCAATGGATTTTTGTGTCAAAATTGTACAGGAAAATGTGTTCATTTGTCCCTGCAAGTTTTGTAGTTCATAAGTTATGCAACTTTTTAATGTTTCTAGGGTTCGCATTCACGTACCAAATATTTGTAATAATGGGTAAAAACGAACCCCATGGGACATTATTTGAAATTTAATAAAACAGGTGCCAACAAAAAACCCACTTGGTGCACATGGACCCCTTCTTCCGACTAGACTATAGCACCTAGATACTGATGGTTACTACAGGCAAATATCAGCAAAGAAAATGCGGAACATGTGAAAATGAGTAACCCCCAGAGCCCCAGCTCCAATCTGTTGTGTCCACCCCCATTATAGGGATTGATAGTGATAAAACTTTAGCAATAGTTGTAAATAATGCAAGTTCGTACCCTGCTGTAGGAAGGGCATCCGGCCTCAATTCCCCACTCAATGGTCTGTGTCCACCTCTATTTATAGGGATTAATTGTAACAAAAACAAAAGAAAATATTTTTTGCAATTTTTTTTCCACAACTAGCTCCCATTGGAATGAAGATGGATATAGGCAGGTTGAAACTAGATGATTAAGGCTGGATTCCCAGCCTAATGCCCCGTGGCAGGATTGAACCTGCATTGGTCAGGTTAGTAGCAAACATTGAAATGCTTTGCGCTCCTAGTACGAATCTCTAAAGCTTAACTATTTGTTTCATATTATCGAGTGCATAAATATAGGATGACGAAATTGTGCATAAGAAAAGAGTCAAATGCTGGCCAAGCATGCAGTGTTAGGAAGGGGCATCCTGTTTCAATCCCTCTTATAGGTCTAACATACCTGCGTTCTCCCTCATTCTAATGGCGACTAATTGTGATACATATAATGGTGTTATATGAAGTGAGTGAGTGTGGGACTGAGACAGGGATGTGTGATGTCACCATGGCTGTTCAGTTTGTATATTGATGGAGTCGTAAGAGAAGTGAATGAGCGAGTGCGTGGTCGAGGTTTGAGAATGGTAGATGGGGATGATAACGAGTGGGAGCTGAATCAGTTGCTCTTTGCAGATGATACTGTGGTGGTGGCAGATTCAGAGGAGAAGCTGTGTCAGAATATGGAATGGTGTGTGAGAGAAGGAAGTTGCGAGTGAATGTGGGAAAGAGTAAGGTTATGAGGAGTACAATAAATGAGGATGGTGCTGGATTGAATGTTATGTTGAATGGAGAGACACTTGAGGAAGTTGATCAGTTTAAGTATTTAGGTTCGGTTATAGCTGCAAATAGTGGAGTGGAAGCAGATGTGTGTCACAGAGTGAATGAAGGATGTAAAGTGTTGGGTGCGTTGAAAGGAGTGATGAGGAATAGAGGGTTGGAAATGAATGTTAAGAAAGTTTTGTATGATAAAGTGGTTGTGCCAACTGTGATGTATGGATCAGAGTTATGGGGTATGAAAGTAAGTGAGAGACGGAAACTAAATATGTTTGAGATGAAATGCAAGAGGAGTATGATTGGTGTATCTCGGTTGGATAGGGTTAGGAATGAAGTGGTGAGAGCAAGAATGGGTGTGAGGAGAGAATTTGCAGCCAGAGTAGATATGAATGTTCTGAGATGGTTTGGCCATGTGGAAAGGATGGATGAGGAAAGACTGCTGAAAAAGGTGATGAATGTGAGAGTTGATGGGAGAAATGCTAGAGGGAGGCCTAGGTTTGGGAGGATGGATGGAGTAAGGAGAGCCCTGACTGATAGGAGGATGGATGTGAGGGAAGCAAGTGAGCGTGCTAGGAATAGGAATGAGTGGCGAGCGATTGTGATGCAGCTCTGATGGGCATCTGCTATTACCACGTGGCTGCATCTTACAGAGGTAGCCCTGTGGTAGGGGCAGTAGGGGAGTTGGCAGTTATGAAGCGACACAGGTTGTGGAAGAGCCGGTAGGATGGGCTGTGACACTCCAGGAGTGCCATCTGAATGGTCGCTAGCTCCCTCGTCATTGCCTATAGAGCAAAGTAATTAATCCCTCTGTTTTCTTCTTTGTTTTTATGTCGGCTACCCCCCAATTTCAGGGGAAAAAGCCAAGGTAGATAGATAGATTATTATTATTATTATTTATTACTGTTATTATTATCATATGGCAAAGGATGATTTTCATTTATCATGTGAGTAAATAAATGAAAACTAACTCCCTCTAACCAGCTTTCGAACCTACATCATAATGATAGTGCATCAGTGTCCTATGACGGATTATTAGAGTGCTGCTTTAGGTTCAAATTTTATTCATAAACTCTCTCTCTCTCTCTCTATATATATATCTATATATATATATATATATATATATATATATATATATATATATATATATATATATATATATATATATATATATATATATATATATATATATATATATATAAGTAATTTCGTAATTCTCATGAAATCTGTTCATGAGGCTTTTCTATACCACTTCTTTCAACCCTAAAACCTGAGTGCGATATAGAACTCTACAAGCCAAGGTGGTCAATACTCTGCAACCCTAAATCTCCCCGTTTTGAAAATCCTTTCAACCTTAATCAAACTCTCCCGTACCTGCGGACTACAGCTGAGCCATATGGCATGCGTGAGAACAGACAGAGATGCACGCGCCTCTGTGTGACGTCATGTCATTGCCATAGTACGATGATTATCAAACATTATTTCTGAAGTCTAGGTTATTCTTCTTCATTTCCTGAGCCTAATCCTAGTTTCATGTGGGGGTGACTGTTTTTTTTTAGCTAGTTTCTTCAATTCAATTTCTGTCTGTTGAATCCTCTATTCCAGATTTCTTCTCGCATGTACATAAATAACTTGAAAGTTTCTCTAAATTATTTTTCTTTCTTAATGCCACTTTCATTCGCAGTCGCTGTTTTTAACTAGTCTTTCAATTGCGTTTATTGATAATTATATGATAATCCAATATTCTTCATGAAAGTTTTTAGACGTAACTGCACGTTTTGAAGGGAATATAAATAATAAAAAAGTTAAAATTATTCATCTCTATATGAATATTATATGATGTGCTGATAATATATTAATTAATATTGTATGATCGTAATGTATTAATTCCTATTGTACAAAAAAAAAAACGCACTTGATGCAGCAATATTTTGTTCATAGAGTAGTTTGGACTTTTATTTTCAAATAAAAAAATTGTTTTAATACATTAGTATGCGTCATCTTGATTCAAATATGTCTTTAACAGTAATAAGAAAATAATAAACATTATAACTTATTATAATTACTCACTGAAGGTATGTATTGAGGATATAGTTCAATAATATAATATTACAGCAAAAACTAACTATAAAATTATAAATATATTAATTTTAATTACTCTACATAAATTACTTGCTCAGGATAACCAATCAGACGAACGAATTGGTGTGCGATTGGTATGCAAAATAATTATAATGAATGATGAACAAAAGAAAGATCTCAAAATACGACATTTTATTTACCTCTACGTAAAGCAGAATGTGGCACTAATTTCCTTCTTCGTGATTGGGTGGATAATAATGACGTAGGACCGTCAAACGGCACTGGGATTGGTCACATAGCCACGACGTCAGAGGACATTGACGTGTTTCCATTGTTCAGCCTTCATGAACTGAGTCTTCTGTAGGTTCTCTCGGTGGGAGGAGATGCGCCGTGGTGTCTTATACTTTTGAAATTTTTTATTTGTCTCTCTCCTGAAAAGAAAATCCCAAATGAAGCCAGGAGGATAATCTTTACACTATCCTTAGAAAGTGAATTCCGACACACGAGTGAAGCCCAGGAGGCCCTAAAGTGTGCGTGTGTGTGTGTATTTGAGTGAGTAAAGAGAAGTGGTGGTGATATTAGTAGTGGTGTTGTTATTATTTTTTGAGTGCTGTGTGCGAAGGAGCCGAGTGGGTTTGTTTGCGAGTATGGCCAACCCTCCAGAGGATCTGATGGCGGCGGACTCAACGCTATGATATGTGCAGCCACAGATAGGGAGGTGGCTTGCAGGAGTGTGGGTGGTCCTGGTGGTGGACTTTTAGGTGGAGGTGGAATTGATAGTGGTGGAGTAGGAGCAGGAGGAGGGCTGTTAGGCGTTGGAGGAGTATTTGCGGCCATGCCCCTGTCTCGCACCCGATCTTTACTCGCCAACATTAACGGTGCAGGATCACCGAGCGATACTCCAAACTCCACTGCCTTTTCCAACACCTCCAGCAACGCCACCACAGGTACCAGCGCCTATTTGGAGGGCGGGAGCAGCACCCACTTACCGCCCTTGAAACCCCTCACCATGAAGACAACGGGTGCTCAACCCATCACCCAGCTCTATGAGTTCGACGACACCAATTCGAATTCCGAGCAGAACGGACAACCCAATTCGGTGTCGAGTCAAGTCAATACCGATTCCTCCAGTTTGCCCGTGGTACGACCGCCCTCGGCTGATTCTAGTAGTCTTAAGAATGGCTCAACGCGACAACCAAAGACTTACGTAGCCACGCCAGAACAGGTTATGAAGTATTACATGAATAAACTGACTCCTTACGAACATAAAGAAATATTCAATTATCCTCAGATATACTTTATAGGCGCTAATGCGAAAAAGCGCCCAGGTATCATTGGGACTGGTAGTCAAGCCATGGCCAATAACTATGGGTACGACGACCATCAAGGGTCGTACGCGCACATTCCCCACGACCACATCCAGTATAGGTACGAGGTGCTCAAAATCATAGGCAAGGGGAGCTTTGGTCAAGTGGTCAAAGCCTACGACCACAAAAGTCACTTGCACGTGGCCCTCAAAATCGTTCGAAACGAGAAGAGATTCCACAGGCAAGCTCAGGAGGAGATACGAATCCTCGAACATCTCAGGAAACAAGATAAGGATAACACTATGAACATTATCCACATGTTCGATCATTTTACGTTCCGTTCTCATACGTGTATAACCTTTGAACTCCTTTCTATTAACCTTTACGAACTCATTAAGAAAAATAAATTCATGGGGTTTAGCCTGCAATTGGTTAGGAAGTTCGCACACAGCCTCCTACTCTGCTTGGATGGCCTCTACAAGAATAAAATCATCCATTGTGATATGAAGCCGGAGAACGTTCTACTCAAACAACAGGGACGCAGTGGCATTAAGGTAAGGCACATCAAGATGAGACCCTAGGCTAATCATGTTGTACAGTAATTACTTATTCATGTGTTTATTTCCTGGGTATTGACATTTCTCAATCCGCAGTATGACACATACACACAGACTATATATATATATATATATATATATATATATATATATATATATATATATATATATATATATATATATATATATATATATCGCGTGTGTATCAAAAATATATTTGTGACAAGTCTCTGAAAAAGAGAATTTGTCTTTGCATCTGATACTAATATTTTCACGTGTAAAGCAATCCCCATTTTGTCAGTATGCATAGCAGTTTTATTATTATTATTATTATTACTGAACTGGCTATATTTGTAAAAACTTATAAACTGAAGTTATTCTTTCCTGATATAGAAATAAAAATAATAATTACAATAGTCTGGAACTGGGTGCAGATCTGACAACATAAAACTCATACCATCCTCAATAGCCATTATTATTATTATTATTATTAGATATCTAGACTACCTTTGTAGTTGCCTTTTATATTTCAGTGAAAAGAGAGTATATATATATATATATATATATATATATATATATATATATATATATATATATATATATATATATATATATATATATATATGCATAAACCGACTGCTTACGAACGTACAATAATATGCAATAATCCTCAGATAAATTTGATATATTCTTGTTTTTGAGATATATGGTTGGTATTCATATACAGTATACTTAAATTTCATTTGATCTAAGTATTTGAGCTTTGTAGATCCTGTCATACAGGACACTGCATTTTAGTCATAAAGTTTTTTTTGCTGTTTGCGTTTTATATCACTGTTAATCCCTGTTCGAATGGGGGTGAACACAGGCAGGTTGGAAATGGGGAATTGAGTTAGATACCTTTCATTCCACTGTTGTGTTGGTAGATTTATTATAACACTATTTTTAATACAGATTGGGAGTTTAAATTTAGATTTAAATTCTCCAAAAATATATGAAAAATATAAGTGATATAAAGGTTATAGTATTAATATATTTATTAGTAACGTATTGTAAGAATGCAATGTATAGCAAGTATTTATTATGCCAAAAGGTAATGCATGAGTGCCATATAATTAAATGAAAAGTAAGACCGCTTTCACACCAAAGTGGCACGCCAGTTGAAAACTAACATCCGGAAATATACGAAACCTTTCACATTGAAGTGGCGTGGCAGATGGGACGTGTCACACCACTTCTGTATGAAAGGTTTCATATATATATATATATATATATATATATATATATATATATATATATATATATATATATATATATATATATATATCCGGATGTTCGTTTTCATCTGGCGTGCCACTTGGTATGCCACGTGCGACGTGCCACTTTGATGTGAAAGCGGCCTAAGGGAACCTTGAGTCAGATATGAATGAACGAATAGAAAGAGGGTTTATTTCTATTACCATTGTTCCATCTGTGAAAAGGATCTTGCTGTATTCATTATATATTCACAGTCATTTATAGGTTTTAATTTTTGTGAATGTAATATTTGATCATGAATACTGATACATAATCATAACATTCATAGCTGAGCTGTATTTTTCTAGACCTTTTACATAGGCCTACGTTAGTATTTTTAATGAAAATTAAATGAGCGTCTTTTTATAAAATAAAATAAAAAACTTTTGTATTGCTACATTTGGTTTATAGGATTTTATTGTAAATAAAGAAACAGCCATTGACTTTTTTTTTTTAAATATAATAATGTTCTTAATTACTTACATATCAGTCTAGAGCAGTAAGTGCATAAATCTTTTTTTTATTTCCTGTAATTTTTATATCTTTTGTTGACTCTTAACTGTCTATTGAGACTTATTTTATTTATTTTTTTAGTTTTTTAGTTTTCCACATCTCATGCAATCCTTTCACATCCGACAAGTCACAACACTCCACATCTTAGTTATTCTTTACTTACTTTCTTCTTTTCTTGGTGCCCAGGCCCAAATGAAGGCAATTTTCGGTGCCACTTCCGCTTACTATCTACGTGTCGTGAATCTACTTCCTGTATTAACCTAGAAAAGTAGATATATTTTCCTTGTAGATAACAAGCGGAAGTGGCACCCAATTTTCTTTGCCCTTCCCGGTGTCACTCATAAAAATATTGTTAATAGGCCTGCATCAGTTATATCCTTGCAAAATATGAAAAATAGAGAATTTGCTGTTCAGCAATCTCAGTTATGATGAGAGGCTGAGGGAATTAGACTTACCATCACTCAAAGCTAGAAGAGTGAGGGGGGATATGGTGACAGTCTTTAAATTCCTTCATGGTTATGATAGAGTGGATAGGGATCGATATTTTGATATGGCTGGCTCTAGAACTAGAGGTCATAGTTTGAAGCTTCGTAAGAAAACTTCTTTGCAGGATGTAAGGAAATACTTTTTCAGTGTAAGAGTAGTTGATAATTGGAATTGGCTAAGCGAGGAGGTAGTTAATGCTATCTCAATCCATAGTTTTAAGGACAGGTATGATAAGTATCACTAAGTCTAAAAATGGAACCGATCAGGAGACGGGAAGATACGAGCTTTGGGCTCTTTCCCGTAAACACAATTAGGTAATCACACACATATTATTTCTCTTCCAGAATTAAGGTGTTGATCACTTTAGTGTAATAAAAAAGTGTTCGTGATTCTTTACGCCAGGCACCGACTCCTGCCTCTGTATGAAATGGAAGTAATACATAAGTTTGTATGTATAGACGTATGTATGTATTGTATATGGCATTATCCACTTTTTAATCTTAATTAGAGAATAAAACTTAAAATCTAGCCCAAAGATCATGAAAAGAAACAATGTATGTGTGAAAAAGAAAGTTTGTTTCGTGTTTAAAGAGGAACAAAGCTTAAAGAGTGAAAGTACTGTGTTTTACCATGCTTATCCACACACACACGCGCACACAAACACACACACACACACACACACAAGTAGCCTCCAAATTTCTCCATGGTTTATTTTACCTCTCATACCTTATCAGAGATAAATTATTTTGTATTTGAGATTTTCTTTGTTTTCTGATAAAAAGAGATGGTTTGGAAGTAGGTTGCGTATTTTTTTTTCTTTTTCCGAAAACATTTGTTACATGAAGTCCGTGTTGGCTTTTCTCTGCCAGCGAGTCAGAGCCTTCATTGCTGCATTCTAATTAAATATGCAAAACTCTCTCTCTCTCTCTCTCTCTCTCTCTCTCTCTATGTATGTATATATATATACATACATACATTATGTATATCAGTAATTATACTTCTCCTCGTTACAGTAACGTATAGGCTTTAGCGAAAACTACTACTAACTTAATTTTCCTTTTGATGATATCAGAAGACAATATTTGAAATTATGATACTAATGATGATGATGATGAAAATAATGATAATAATAATAATAATGTTACTGAAGACATTGAAACAAGAGAGAAAATGCGTTTACTGGTGAGTAATTTATATATATATATATATATATATATATATATATATATATATATATATATATATATATATATATATATATATATGTAAACAGTATATAACTTTTGTATTTATATACCAATAGGTCAATTTATAATAATAATAATAATAATAATAATAATAGTTGTTGTTGTTGTACGATCAGAAGCAGCTGGTGTTGCAGTAGTAATGGCAGTAGCAGTAGTGGTAACGTAAATAGTACTCACTAGCTGTAGAACGAACAGTATTAGTAGATGTAGTATTAGTACCCTAAATAGTGGTCACACTAGTAGTAGCAAGAGCAGTAGAAGTATTAGTAGTAATGGCAGAAGTCTCAACAGTTGGAATGCACAACCCTGTTTGTTTTTGTACCCATATAAAATGGTTGCATAAAGAGCTGTTTTTTTTTTTGCTCTTTTTATCGTTGATAGGGGAAGGAAATTCAGGGACGCCTTGAGATTGGGGATGCATCTCGTGTACCTGTGCTGTACCTTCTTCTCAGAAAACAAAAATAGAGTAATATGGGCAGAGTTATTGTAGCCTACGAAGGATGCTTATTTCGTATTATTTTGCTCTCTCTCTCTCTCTCTCTCTCTCTCTCTCTCTCTCTCTCTCTCTCTCTCTCTCTCTCCGTATACAATATAAACTGAGTAAACCTTTGCTAAATATTATTGATAAAGAAATCTTATTTTCAAACTTATTTCTAAACTATTTTGATGCAGTGATTGCAGAAATGTCTGTGCGTGTTTAAGTATATAGGTATGCATTCCATTATATATATTTAACATTGGTGTATATGTGTATGCATTTAGATATGAATATATAGCATTCATATATGAATGTATGTATTTATGTTTTTATTTATGTATATATGTATCTCTATGCATAGAATTTTCCTGCATCCTTATATATATATATATATATATATATATATATATATATATATATATATATATATATATATATATATATATATATATATATATATATATATAGTGTGACATGGGGACAGACAAGAAAATTACCTTCATCAACAAAGGCCTGGGCACGAAGAAAACATTAAGACGAAGAAAAGTAAAATGTTAAGGACAAGGCAGATATGAGGTAATGATACACAATAGGAAAAGGACAGGCTGAAAGAATAGTCGAAGTACTGAGGACCTAGAGATATGGCAGGATAAGACCCTCAGATGACGATAGATTTTTTTTTTTTTTTTTTTTTAAGGAAGATAGGTTATAAGAATTAGGAGAGACAGAAGGAGGAAGAGAGTTCCAGAGTTTGGAGGTGGATAGAAAGAAACAGTCGCTGCACCGACCAGTCTACGAGCTACAAATATTAACACAAGTACTTGTATATATGTGTGTATGAATATATCTGTATACGTAAAATTTTTCTGCATCCGTAAGTATGTATGTGTATATTTAGTACCCGTCGTGGCGTCACCATCGTAAATATATATATATATATATATATATATATATATATATATATATATATATATATATATATATATATATATATATATATATATGGATTTACATGCATACATGAATGTTTGAAAGTCTACATGTATGTGTAATATCCTAGAAAACTTACTTAAGACTGTTCAGCACCTAGACAAAGGTAATGAACTGTAATGACCAGGAAAACCGTGGGGGGGGGGAGAAGAGAAGGCTTACTTTCTATGTGCCCTTTCGTTGCTGCTCTGAGTGTAATGGAATGAGAAAATAACTTTAATATATTTGAAAAAACATAGCATAAACATATTAGTAAGATATTTTTTTTTATTAATGTAATAATGATAATGAAGATAATAATAATGATAATAATAATAATATGTTACTGTGAATGAGTGCATATTGCTAATTAAAAAAAAATTCTCTTTCTTATTAAAGTCTTAATATTAACAGTAGTAAATATAATAATAATAATATAATAGTAATATTATTATTGTTATTATTATTATGAATGCGTTTATTTGGCTAAGCACAAAATAATTTGTCAAAGTAATTATAATGATGATGATAATAATAATAATAATAATTCATTGTAAATGATTGTATACGAGTAAGCACAAAATATTTTATATTTAATAATAATAAAAATAACAGAAAGGTTGTTTGTTGCCCTAAATAGCAACAAGCTTATTATTATTATTATTATTATTGTTATTATTATTATTATTATTATTATTTTAAAGGTCACAGAATGCAAAGAATATCTTATAAAAACATGCAACATAATATAGAATTATAATCATAATCTCTAAACTAATTAATTACTTGAGCATGTAATATGAGCAAAAGCCTAGTTCATTATTATTATTATTATTATTATTATTATTATTATTATTATCATCATCATCATCATCATAATTCTTTCTCATTTTATGACTATTATTTTTATTGTTATTATATTTTTTTTCATTCTATCACTATTATTATTATTATTATTATTATTATTATTATTATTATTATTATTATTATTAAAGTAGTAGTAGTAGCAGTGGTAGCAGTAGTAGTAGTAGTAGTAGTATTGTATAATCCTTCACTTATTAACGACCATTTTTATCTCCATCCTATCATTATGTGCATCAATTTGTTCATCCTTATATCCCTCTTATTTGCCCATTTATAAATCTCTATCTATCTATCTATCGATCTTTTTTGCCCGATTTCTTAAACTGTAAACCTAGAATACCGTAGTGTTAGTTAGCTAGACACGCATAAATGGATTTCATAAACACATCTGACGATGTTCTGTGTATGGCAAGGATCCCGTATGGGATCCTTGCCATACACAGAACATCGTCAGATGTCAGATGTACGAGATCCTTGCCATACACAGAACATCGTCAGATGCGTTTATGAAATCCATTTATGTGTGTCTAGCTAACTAACAATATGGTATCCTAGGTTTACACTATTTAAGAAATCGGGCCAAAATTTGTCCGTCTCTCAGTTAGGATACTTTCCAAATATAAAATTACGTCAGAAGAAGAAAAGAAGTTAAAGGAAAATATTAATAAAGATTGAGTTTCTTTTATGTGCAAAGACGTGTTTCTTCAAGGCCTAACACTTATATCCCTTGATAGATAGACAATTAAAACCACGATTTTGTCTTATGGCATTTCATTTAATAATTTGATTAATGAGAAAGTTTTTTTTTTAACGTTTGATGTGTTTTTAGGAAAAAGGTATTTTAGATATTTATTAATATATTATATTTCTAGTGATTGGCAATAGTATAATTATTATTATCCTTATTATTATTATTATTATTATTATTATTATCAAAATTATTTTATTTTAAGACTTTATATATATATATATATATATATATATATATATATATATATATATATATATATATATATATATATATAAGTCAAGGTATCGTCTTTGACTCAGCCACCCTCCTTATAAGGGGGAATATGGCGTTGGTATATGCATATATATATATATATATATATATATATATATATATATATATATATATATATATATATATATATATAGAGAGAGAGAGAGAGAGAGAGAGAGAGAGAGAGAGAGATGAAGATATAATGATCTGTACAGTCTCTGTAGACTGTTCTGTTATGAACCGCAAGTTAAAGTGTGTAAAAAAAAAAAAAAAAAAAAGTACTTACCCCAACTCATTGTCAGTCCCCAGCCCTATCTATTGGAAAGGGCTTTCTTAAGGAAGGGCATTTGGGCTTAAAACTTTGGGGCCCCTCTCCCCCCCCCGCCTTTTTCCAGCAGAATCTTAAGTATGAAATCTCTCTGGCCCTTGTTTTTATTGTAATGCAGGATGGTACATAACATTTTGTCAGGGGACTAAGAGGGAAAACTGTGCGTAGTGCAGTTTTGTTATATTCTAACATTGTTCTTCATTGTTTTTAGTTATCTATTGCTGATTGGCTTGCCCCTATAGCTTTCAAACTTGGAGACAGCGAAGCTATTCGTGTTGCTGACCGAATCCTGACAGATGCCTACCAGGAAGCCATGGAAGCTGTAATTGCCGTCATTTCCCAGAAGCTTGTCACCAGTTAACTCGGTCTAAGTGAGCATTGGGTTTCTGACATTTGGAAGAAGGGACATGGAAACGTCCAACGTGACCTTTGACTCCGGTGCACTAGGGAAACCTTTCCAGGAAAGCAAAAGCACCATTTGATGATCACGAGTTCGACGTGAGTCTCTTCGAGTAGGTGTTCTGATCATACCTCTCAACATTACAATCAGTCTGTGCGAAATGCTTGAAGCTTCCACACTAAATATTGAGGATTTGAGAGATAATCTATGGTGTAAGCAATACTTTAATGTAATATCTTGGTTTGTACAATTACATTCGGTATTTATAATCAATAGCAAAAGAATCTGTTACACCCTGTAGTATTATTCTTGCTAACCTCATGTATCAATTTTGGTAGGTTAATATTGCATGATCAACATATTCTGATATTTTACACTTTTATTTTACTTTCGCTAATATAGATCGATTGTTAAAAGTTTTATCTATACGAAAGTCAGATGTAATTTAGTTGATGAATATAAAGAAGGAATTAAATAATAACAATATTCTTTGTGTTTATTATGGCTAAGTATAAAATAAACTATAGTATAGCTCTCTCTCTCTCGAGAGAGAGAGAGAGAGAGAGGAGGTGAAAAGGCATCTTTAGTATTAGTAAATCCGTTTGAAATAAAAATAAAAGAGAAAAGAAAATGTCTTTGATATAAAAAAAGAGAAGAGAAAACTTAAAATAGTGACATTATCTGTCGGTCCCCGTGTGAAGATTATGAACATAAAGGTTAGCATATGGCTTCCATACTTTTCTTTCTTCATTTTTCTGTTTATTACAGGATATTTACTGCTGCTATTACTACTACTATTGCTGTTACTATTACTACTACTACTAATCATCATTACTATAAGTATTTTTATTAGTACCAGTAGCACTAGTAGATTATGATAATAAATAGTAGTAGTAGTAGCAGATTATAATGATAATAATTGTTTATGATAATGATGATTATTATTATTATAGTAGCAAAGCCTAATGAAATAACCACTGATATCAAATTAACAAGAGATTATGTCAAGTGCATATATTATGTCTCAATGAAGTTTTTTTTAAGAAATAGCATATCATTGATATGACTACAATTACAATACATATTGGCTTATGTCTAGTGCCTAGATCAGTTGAAAGTGTTGGCATATGGAATGGCATCCAGCTGTAAAACTGAGCCAGAAACACACTTCAGCTTCCAAGAGGCTAGTGAAAAAGAGCGACCCTGTGTAAATTGGCTGTTAGCCGTTATTGAAGCAGTAGATGTTTGGGGTCAGTGTGGAAGTACTAGAAATATCTTGTGTTGATATATACGCAGAGCCTGTATATAAAAATTTCTACTGCTTATATATTTATAATTTTTATTTATGATATCAGTTCAGTAACTTCTGGAGACAGCCTTTATAACCGAACCTCAAGGGAAAATAAGTCTTTGTGGTGTTGTGTGCCCTGAGGCAGAAATAGATAAACCAAGATCCTTAGGGACCATACCCAGAGGCATTTATCCATAAGGATTTGTCCTCACCTGGATACTGGTATAGTCTTGTAACCTACGGTAACCTACGTCCTTTCGTTATTTCTTTGTCAGTAGTTTTCTTCGGTAATAATGATATAAGTTACTGTTCATTTTTACCAAAAGACGTGTCCGTATATGTAGCTAACTTTCTTTTTTTGTCTTATTGAATATATTTCTGTTTATGATAATTATTATTATTATTATTATTATTGTTATTTCCATTAGATAATCAGCACTGACTATTTCCAAATCTGTTCTTAACGTAGCAAATAAAAATATTGTTATTGTACGGTGTTTAGATGTATTGTAACTTGGGGTCCATGGGCAGCTTTGTACACCTGGCCGCGAGAGTTAGCTCAGGTAAACCTCCCACCTGCCCGCCACCCCCTCTTACTGCCTCCCCGCCTTTCCACCTCTTGTCTCCGTTGGAGTAAATACTTCTTCACTAGTCTCAGTAGAAATGAAAACTGAGGACGCAAAACTACGGGGCAATCAACATCCCTTCATAGTCATAAGGAGGCAATAAACACAATTCTATTTTCTTCCAAACTTCGTTTTAATCTCATTTTCCCTCACATTTTCCTATCATTGCAATAAACGGTCACATTTTTCTTTCGTATAATGATGAGGACTCGTACTTGAACCTTTACTGACGTCTAAGGTCGTTAAAACAGCAGTATATTTGAGCTTAAGAGTAGAATTATGTACTACTCATCTTCAAAGGTAGACACGTTGTACATTTAAGTGATGTGATGTCCTTTTCTCTTCGTAGCGTTTGTGTGTGTTTAATGGTCTAGATGTGCATATGAAATCCTGTGATGTTACGCCTTAAGAATAGAGCGACGAGAGTGGAATTTTTCGTTGTTAATGAGAAGAACAGAGAAAGCGCCGTAGTCCATATCTATCACTATTAGAAATCGTGAGATTCTTATATAAAGAAGATGCATGCATGGCTCTTTTCGTCTTGACTGACGGCTAAAGCAGCTCCAAGCTTTGCTGTTTATCAGGGCTAAAGATAAGGAAGAAGTGTAATGCCCATTTTGAACTCTCCCACCCTCGACGCTACTGATAAGGTCCAGAGGAAACGTTTGGATATCAAGCAGCGTTGCAGAAGATGCCAGAGGACGGTTTGGAGCATTCCCTATCATCAACTGCCTTCGGGTCTCTCCCTCCGGATTTTCTCTCAGTGTGTACTCCCAAGCTTACCACACTCCCGTGTGCGGCTGCGAGGCAGCAGGAATAGATACAGGTAGCACCACATGCTGTCTCAGTGGTAGCAGACACTAACCTGACATGACATTCATAAAAACAAACATATAGCATAATATACTGTTTTTTGAATAAACTTAAGGTGTATGTAGATCTATATTAAGGTATACTAGGGATAAGAGGTTATTAGGATAAAAAGAACTGTGCATATAGCATAGATAACTAGGCTCTATGTAGATAAAAATGAACATATATATATATATATATATATATATATATATATATATATATATATATATATATATATATATATATATATATATATATATATATATATATATATATATATATATGTGTGTGTGTGTGTGTGTTTGTGCGTGTGTGTGTGTGATATAGAAAATGCAGGTGGATATAGATGTAAATTAGCTTATACCAGGGATAAAGATGAAGGTGTACATAGGATAAAGATTTAGGTTATATCAGAATAAAAATTATGGTGTATCTATATAGGCCATTAATTAATCTATATTGGAATAAATAAAAATGAAAGTATATAAATGAATTAGTCTCTATGGAATAAAGTATATATGAGAGGGAAATAGATTATGTTTTGAGATAAAATAAAGGTAATGTAGCTATACTGATACTTTTAGAGCAGGTGTGACAAAGAACTCCGAGGAGCGGGGTGAGGGAGGTAGGAGCGTGGATAAGGGTGATGGGGGGTGTTGATCAGCTGGTGAATACACCTTCCGGTAAGGTGGCATCCGTTCCCTGGGGCAATAGACTACGTTCAAAATATGTAAGTACTCATTACCAGGATTCGAACCCCTCCTCTGATAATATACAAGTGTGTAAATGTAGTTATAAACCTCACATTGTACATGGAGGATTTTTGTAAGTACTGACCAGGATTCGAATCCACCGCTCTCTGAAAATGTGTGTGCATATGTAATTACAATGCAGAATTACACACACACACACACACACACACATATATATATATATATATATATATATATATATATATATATATATATATATATATATATATATATATATATATATGTGTGTGTGTGTGTGTGTGTGTGTGCGTGTGTGATAACTACTCCTGACCAGGATTCGAATCCACTACCTGCTGATAATGTGTCGGTGTACATAGATATTTTGTGCATTCATGGTTTGTCAGGGTGTAGACCATGTCTTTATGATACAGACTGAATTGTGTGTGTGATAGCGTGCGCCTTGATCTGTCCCCAATGCCCAACTGCTGCATTCTGCTAAGGTCGGATCCATCATCATGAATATGTTTCTGCAACGTAGATTAAAATATCAATATTAGAGTAAATTTTCTCTTTGGTTATAACATTTAAGGTCATGGAAAATATGTATTGATTCGTACATACATACATACATGTATGCAGAGTTTACGATAAATGCATTCATAGTTCTAAAGAAAGATATAATAAGTGTAAGTGAAAAATGACCAGGAGATAGGGAATTACAAGCATAGAACTTTCTGCGAACACAGTTAAATACATAATAGCATTTTGTACTAGAGGGAATATGGCTCTTATATGTTAACATTCTTAAATCCCGAATTACACACACACACGTGTGTATATATATATATATATATATATATATATATATATATATATATATATATATATATATATATATATATATATATATATACACACAGTCAAGGGTCTAAATGACATGTACACCTTTGCGCAAAGTCGGATTTTGTAGATTTTTTGGCAAGTTTAAACAAAAAACAAAGTTAGGTTTCCTAGCAGTAATCATACAGAGAGGAAATTTAATTGTATGTGAAATACAATTTTTACTTTGTAAAATTATAAGTGGACGACTCACTGTACCTTTCATCAGATAAGAACAGAAATGTTATTATAACGTTTTTCAAAGAAAAAATGAAACTATTTTTAACATACAAATGTTCAAATACATAGGAACCCGAGATGGGTCGCCAGGCAGCGCCAGAGAAAGACTCAGACAAAATACCGGTATTTCTGTGGTTACATTGTTGCCAGATTATCAATACACCTTTTTTCTAACAACTCAACAGTGTGCTTAAATACCCAAGGTACCTTAAGTTATTGAACGATATTCTGTGGAAATTTAACACGCATATTAATAGCTAAATGAACGATGTTTTTGTTGTGATTGGGGTAAGTAGGTTAACGTTTTCTTCTCGAAGAGGTGAACTTTGATCATGGTAATATTGGAAGTGTTGCGGGAGAGAAAACGTTGCCCGATTTCTTTTCATTGCATATTAATTATTTTTATCAGTTTAGAACATGCTTAGAATCTTTTTCCATGGCCTGAAATAATGATATAGTCTCTGTAGTCATTATACGGATGTTATAATAACAATATTTATAGGTTTTAAGTCATATGAATGCTATTAAAAATAAAATAGAATTCGAGTACTCTGCGTATGGTAACACCGCAAGTACCACTAGCCGAGAAGAAACGGAAAGTGAACATCAATTATGTCGAATTTTTGTTGCATTTCTAATGAGAAATTCGACCTAGATGTTTAATTCCCGCAATTACGGTTCAATTCAATTTGTATAAGAGATTCAAATTATATATATATTCGTTAGATTATAGATAGATAGGTAGATAAGTTGGTTTACATCGAAAGCTAGACACTCGGGTTTAGACAGGAAATCGCTCGCTTGGTAGAGTTTCCATATCGGCTTTTTATATATATTTCGTTATTTCCTTGACACTTCTTCAATGTTATTGATTCTAGGAATGCAGTGAGTCAAGATATTCAACTAACACGTGTATTTTTCACTCTGGAGATGAGAACATCATAGAAATTGGCTCTCGTTTGCTGTTTCTTCTTCTTCTTCCTAATGAGCTGAAAAGTGGATTTGGGACTCCTAGAACAGAGGGAGTGATTTTATTTTATTTTTTGTTCTCTTTACCGAGTGCACCTGCGAACGTTCACGAGGGATTACGGGCTTGTTCTTAAAATTCAGCCTCTATTGTACACTTATTTATCAGCTATTTTGCTTGTTTATTAATGTCTTGATGAATATAAACACTGAAAAAATGCACAATAATTTAAAAAAAATGGGAAAGAAAGTGCAGTAGGATTTAAATTGCGAAATGTGAATAATTTACTTGATTTTATTATTAATGTGCAATAATCCCCCTTCTTAAAATAAGCTTATGCGACCTTATAAATAAATAAAAAGAATGATTAATTAATAAGTTACTAACTCCACCATGTTTTCACATGCGAGGAAAACACCTTTCGTGACGGACTATATACTATGTAAACTTTTTTTTTTTTATAACTTATGTCTATATTTCTGCCACGACACACGGTGCTTGTTATTACTTTCACCACCCAAAGTTTTATATTTTTTCATATTTTTGTGTGTGATGGAAACGTAGTTTTTAAATCACCTCAACTGTGACTTTTCACCAGACCATCATATTGTTGGGTGCTTGCAATGATGAAGACTTAGCCCACCAGCCATATCTCGTTGGTTTCACGAATAGGTTTTATTATGAGACTATGATACGAAAATGAAACGAAACCATTAGCATTGAGTAAAGGAAAAGTAGTAGTTTTAGCAGCAGCAGTAGTAGTATATGTACTGTAGTAGTAACTACCAGATATTAATACATAAAAGACCTCATGGTAGTAAATATATATATATATATATATATATATATATATATATATATATATATATATATATATATATATATGTTAGTAGTAGCAGCAGCTTTTATATAAAACCAAGTATGTAATCCTGACAGTGTGTTGTAAGTTTATTTACGCACGCGAGTAGTAATATGCAATGATCTATTTAGCCGTCTATCAGGTATTGTTTCCTAATAATGCACGCGAACAAAAAAATAAAAGCGTGGTCACACTTTTTTTTAATACATATTTGACACAAAGAAGGGCATGAGCTTGCATTCATTATTTTATGATTGTTTTTACTCGCGTCCACTGCATTCATGTGTGCGCGTAAATGCGTGCGTGTGTATTTGTGTGTTTATCTACTATGCACACAGCATCTTATCAACTTATTTCCCATCACACAATAGCTTTGTCCTTGAGAGATGCTCGCTTGCTTTGTCCAGAATCTTGTTTTTGTAATTATCAGTATCATTATGTATGCTTTAAGTGGATATTATTATTTATTTTTTATTATTTTCATTTTGCTTTTGCTGAATCTTCTTTTGCAGTTATTATTATTTTATTATGCTTTACTTTTTATCATTAGTCTGTATTTTATTTTGTAATATGTGCAAATACAGCTTCTAAACTATTCTCTCTCTCTCTCTCTCTCTCTCTCTCTCTCTCTCTCTCTCTCTCTCTCTCTCTCTCTCTCTCTCTCTCTCTCTCTCTCTCTCTCTCTCCTTTTGGCGCAAGGAAATAGAATACCACCTTCGTGTTTCCTTGTACCGTAAAAGACTACTAAATAGGGCGGAGTTTAACTATACCACCTACTTAAAGGGAATTATGGTTCTTGTGTCTATATAAATAAATTAGATATTTATTGAAGACAAATGCCTTTGTAATAATAATAATAATAATAATAATAAAAATAATATCAGAAAGAATAATAATAACAATCTTGATTGATTGAAGGAATGTTTGTGTTCGCCCTTGAATCCTTCCGTTGGACGGAAGTGTCGAATTCGATATTGTGTCTGTGAAGTTTAGCAAAACACACGCCACTCGTTGCTTTTTTTTTTTTTTTTTTTTTTTTTTTTTG
>JAXCGZ010007711.1:90000-120000 GCA_037179515.1 Halocaridina rubra
GGCCTAATCCTGCCATATCTCTAGGTCCTCAATACATCGATTCTTCTTTCAGCCTCTCCTTTGCGTATTGTGTATCATTCCCTTATTTTTGCCTTGTCCTGAAGCTTATATTTTTTCTTTGTCTTACTGTTTGCTTGATGACAGGGTGTGATGAGAACAATTTTCTTGCCTGTCCCGATGTCATACACACATACGTTGTTTTCTTTAATGGGCCTTTTTCCTACCATTTTGGTAACAGTTCAGTGATATATATATAACCAACTTATCCAATTTTTTTATTTTTATATATTGTCTTTTATTCGTGGCTATTTTATTCATCTTTGTCGTTCCTTACACCCCTTTCACGTATGCAGTATACCCATTCAGCCCTGATTCCCCTGCTCCAACCTGTCTGTGTCCTCCCTCATTCGAATGGGGATGAATAGTGATATATACATACTGCAAAATAATCAGATGCAGTACATATAGTATGTACCAAATTTTATTCTTATAATATATTGCCATATTTATGTCATTTATTCACGTATACAGTATATCCACTGTGCATTAATTCCCCAGATCGAGCCTGTCTATTTTTTACCCTATTAGAATGGGGATTTAGTACCTACTTTTTTTTATTCTTAACCTGTTCCATTACTCTTATTATTGTTATCAGTTGTGCTATGACTTTTTTTTTTCCTATTTTAATATTTCCTCGTCTGTTGTTCAGTTTTCACGAGGGACGGTGAGAACGCAAGTTTTTAGCACTTGACTCCGAAATTGACCAACCCCTTATACAAAAATATGTTCTATATTCAAAGCATAAAGTGAAATTAGTTTCATGAAGAGCTTAGGTTGTTTTTTTTTTTAAGAGACAAGAATCCTAGAATACTATCTTATTGAAATATCAAAAGCCTTTTATTTCATATTGTTATAGAACAAATGTCTTCTCTGCGTTAAATAATTTAACATTTGAATGGCAACAACTGGAAGTTAAGTTTAAAAGTTTTTAAACAATTGTAAAATTACAAAAATAAAGGAACGTTAAGTAGATATTATATACTTTAAATTACCGAAACTAAAACATTTATAATACTAATCAATAACTAATGAATAATTTGTATTACTTATTAGGATACAAATTTAAAACTTCTAAATTTATGATTTAGACGGTTAAAATTTGCAAAAAAATAAAAACTTTCAAGGGAACACTATAATGTACAAAATTTTAGACCTTTTAATTGTAAAGTTCACAGTTAAATATTTTAAGCCTGAATATAATGCTACAGACCATTAAATTCAGTTTGTGCTGAAAAAAAAAATAACCAAAGAATACTGAAAACTTTCATTTATAAAATTATGCATGATTACTTATGTTTTGCAAGCAGATTTAGTAAAATGTAGGTTTTGGTCTAATTACATCTTAAGACTTTTACATATGCAAAATATAGTTAAAATCATAACCCAGGCCTTTGTATATTTACTAATAAACATATGTAAATATATTATGGAAGCCTATCAGTGAAGCAGAAAATAAAGCTATATTTCGGGTCCTAACAGGACCCCTTCTCAAGCACAAGTGAATGCATAAAGCAGTGGTTCTTAACCTTTTTCTGTATATGCACCCCTTTCAAATCAGCAGTCAGTTCTCGACCTTCCCCCCCCGATCGCTGAAATAAAAAAAAAATACCAAAAATACTAAGATGATGTGATGTGTATTAATAACAAAACTACGTTTTATTTTTCTTTAATCTTTGTTCATATAGCTTAGGTTTATCTCTTATCTCAGAACACTGCTGAAGCAATTTTTTTTTCCAGGAAAAATATAACGTGTATATAAAAATATATTTTGCTTTAATTATTCATAGGCATCCTCGCACCCCTTAGGAACCGGCCTCACACCCCCTAGGGGTGCGAGTATCCCTGGTTAAGAATCACTGGCATAAAGGAACAATGACCGTAATAAACCAGAGGTACACAGGAGACCCCAGGGGATTAGAGATGGTAAAGCAGGTCTAATCCCAAAGAAATAATAATCCTCAATGAAAGACAAACCTCTAAAAAGTCATTAACATTAGAAGGGAGTTAATCCCAAATGAAGAATATATATCGGGTTAGAAGTCAATCCCCTTAATACATATGAAATGAAAATTAAACTAAGAAGCATACAAATAAAACAAAAACTAATCTTAAGTAACGATAAAAACGGGAAATACAGCGAAAATGAACATGGAGGAAAATTAATAAATTTAATATATATATATATATATATATATATATATATATATATATATATATATATATAATGATAATAGTTATGAAAAATAGTAACAAAACAGTAGTAATGACAAACATTAAAAAGTAATAAAAAAAACCCACTAAAATTAAAGAAATACACAGAAAACTACAATGTGGTTGAGGGTTAATCTTGCGGAATGACTTCGTTGAGGCTATATTTCAGAAATATATTAATTTTTCGTGGAGTGGGGCCCCATAGAAGATATATACCCACTTATCTGTGGATGACCTAAGCAATGTGATGATGGAAAGTGTGTCGATTCTTTATCCACAAAATGGAAGAGATGTGGTAATTGGCTTTCTGGAGATTGGGGTGTGCTTTGACTTCACCATCCCCTTACAACGGGCATTACTGCCTTTTAGTAAGTGTTTGAACAATAAGATTTTTTCTGATGTTTGTATAGATTATGTGTATGGACAATAAAGGGTTTTCTGTAGTGTATACATGTGTATACGTGGACAGTAAGGTGTCGTCTTATGAAGAGAGTACAAATTAAAAACTGAGGGAAAAAGATTAGTACATGTACAAATAAATAGTTTATATATGAAGAACTGAAAATATACTCACAATATGCAAAATTCATAAACTTTTCATTATAAAAAAAACAAAAAAGATCACGCAATTTTAAGTTTAAATATTAATTTTTGGTTTTAATGGTAAAAAATTACTTCCAAATAACTTAAAATGCTTAAATATAAAGCAGTATATTATATATATATATATATATATATATATATATATATATATATATATATATATATATATATATATTTGTTTTGGTAGGAGTAATCGTTGCCCTGAGGGCATGCACTCAGGGTAGCGATTATTCCTGCCAAAGCAAGTCCTTAGCAAGAAGGCAACCGTCCTAGCCCCTGATAGAAAAGGGAGTCCGTGACGTAAAACCGGAAACATATATATATATATATATATATATATATATATATATATATATATATATATATAAATTACACTTAAGAAAACTGTTTGCCATGTAGAAAAATTTATTTTGAAGAAAATATTTAAAGAAAAATTTCAAACTTGCCTTCAAAAAATACATTTTTACTTACCTAGAATTCACCTGAAAAAAAAAACTATCTAACCTAATCCTATTGGAGATTGCAAATGAGGTTTTTTTTTCTACTGTTATAGAGTAATAAGAAATAAATATATACTATACATAAAGTAACTAACCTGTTCAGGCACTCAAGGTGTGCCTCGTGCAGGTACGTCCCATCATTTTCAAGGTGCCAGAGCCCTCCTCTAGTCACCTGGCTTTAAAAAGTACACTGCCGTAATTTAAAAAACGCACAATATGAATTTGCAACAATAGCAATAAAATACTTATACAGGGACTATTCAGTTGCGTTATTGAATGAGTTATCTTTGCCAGTCACATACAAGTCCTCGTCCTCTGACAGGTAGGTATTTCGTCACCGTGCTCCAGCGAAGACAAATGGTTGTCTGCAGAATGGTCTCGCACCCTCACATTCTCTGGAAAGTAAGAGGGCGAAACTCTGGAAAAAAAAAATAATAAAACGTATTCACACAGCACTCCACAAGCAAACACGCAAATATAGAGCAATATATACCATTTCTCTCTCTCTCTCTCTCTCTCTCTCTCTCTATATATATATATATATATATATATATATATATATATATATATATATATATATATATATATATATATATATATATATATATACATGTATATATATATATATATATATATATATATATATATATATATATATATATATATATACATATACATATACATATATATATACATAAATATATATATATATATATATATATATATATATATATATATATATATATATATATATATACATATACATATACATATATATATACATAAATATATATATATATATATATATATATATATATATATATATATATATATACACACATGTATATATATATATATATATATATATATATATATATATATATATATATATATATATACATATACATATACATATACATACATATATATATATATATATATATATATATATATATATATATATACATATACATATACATACATATATATATATATATATATATATATATATATATATATATATATATATACATATACATATACATATATATATATATATATATATATATATATATATATATATATATATATATACATATACATATATATATATATATATATATATATATATATATATATATATACATATATATATATATATATATATATATATATATATATATATATATATATATATACATATATATATATATATATATACTATATATATATATATATATATATATATATATATATATATATATATATATATATATATATATATATATATACATACGTACATATACTTTGGCTGTTTCCCCCTTAAACTGGGGGGTAGCCGACATCAAAAAAGGAAAACAGTTTGGGGAGAAGTTATTCTCCCCTCTACTCCCCCTCTTCTTTGACGTCTCACAGGAGGTTGGTACAAGGGGGGGGATTCCCAGTCCCCCCTCCCCGTCCACTTTTAGTCGCCTTTTACGACACGCAGGGAATACGGTGAGGCTATTCTTTGATATTGTGCCCGCCCCACAGGGCACAAACATATATATATATATATATATATATATATATATATATATATATACATATACATACATACATACATATATATATATATATATATATATATATATATATATATATATATATATATATATATATATATACACATACATACATACATACATACATACATATATATATATATATATATATATATATATATATACACATACATACATACATACATATATATATATATATATATATATATATATATATATATATATATATATATACATATATATATATATATATATATACATATATATATATATACATATATATATATATATATATATATATATATATATATATATATACATATATATATATATATATATATATATATATATATATATATATATATATATATATATATATATATATATATATAATGCTTCATGAAGGGTCCATCCTATTCCAGTATGGGCATCTCTTGCTTTCATACGCAGATTGCCTCGAACAGTCACAACTCCACACACGCTCTCGCTGAAAAATAGAAAATGGGGAGGTTGTAATTTTGAAAAAAAAAAAAATGGGCCTACTGACAACACATTCACTCACGCACACAAATATATATATAAAAAAAAATATGGTATTTATAAACATGCGAAAAAACTCATTATTTGTGAATGCTGGGCATATCTCGTCAGAATTGCATTCTCGCTAGCAGCATTCCCCCCCACACTCGCGTGCCCCCCTGTTGAAAGACATTAGCATTTAAAATTAAGGAATTAAAAACCTGAAAAGAGAAACTGGTTTACAAAAGCCTGATTTAAAATATTTCAGTCGTGTAGAGAAAGTCCGGTAAAGGTTCCGTATAACTCCGGCGCCTTAATTCTACCCTCTTCAATAAGGTTAAGTTATTTCGCATTGACATACTATAGAGTATCGGGGACCTCACCTAACCTACCCTCCTAGCTGGGGGGGAAAGTCCCCCCCCCGATACTCTATACAAATATGCCAATGCGAAGTAACTTTACCTTTTTGAGGGTGGAATTAAGACGTCGGAGTTATCCTGGACCTTTACCGGAATTTTTGTCAGTCTTGCAAGTGATATGGATTAAGTCCAATTGGAACGTTATCCTCTGGTATTGACCCTAAAATTAGACCCTTTACCTTAATTCTATTCCTATTAACAATAATAATAATATAGAATTCTGGAATTTCTTTACTCAAATACATTAAATATAGGAAAAAAGATAACGCTAGAGAACCTTTAAAGACTAATTATTCCGTCTAAAACATACTTATGCGAATTACTTAACCGATTCTTAGGAGAGGGAATGGCCGGCTCTAAAACAAACTTACAATAAAAATCTAAGCCAAAAATAAAAAAAATCTAATTCCTCTCTGAAGTCTACAAAATTAAATTTATGCAGTCAAAAGATGAACTTCCATGAATTATTTTTTTACGAGAGAATTTCTCTAGACCGAAAAATGGCTCTAAAATCTCAAAATTACTTGAGTATAGAGAGCAAAAAGAGAAAATCCAACTGCGGCGAACTTTAAAATTTGCTTTATTCTTTCAAAATCAAAACTCATCGACGATTTAAAAAAAAAAAAAAGGAAATTTCTATTTAAATCGAAAACCGCCTCAAACGAGCAAATCATACCAACGTTGCTATTTATTAGTAGTAGGTTGGCCCATGGCATCAACCGCCCGTTGTGATACCACAGATGAAGGGTCTATTAGACTTAAATAGATCTGTCTAGGACAGTTAGATGTTAAGTCTTCCTTCAGTTACGGTTCTTTGTTCTATGCCTACATCAACACCGACTATGCTACACCTCTATTATTACCCCCCTTCCCATCTGACAAGTCGAAATATGCCCCATATCTTTCTTTTTACTTTATGTTTTCTTCGTGCCCAGGCCCGATGAAAGCAGATTTATTAATTGTTTTGAATATATAGGAATATATACTCACTTCACTTACAAACCCTGACTCTAAGACCCATTTTAATGTAAACTTCACTGGCAATACGAGTAAACTTTAAAAGCTTTGGAATAACTAGTACCCCCACAATCATTTCCCTCAAAAATGCAAATCTATTTAAGTAATACCTCTTGTAATACGTCAAAAGAAAAAAAAAAAGAACCTTACCTATTTAAATGCAAACTCCAGTACCATAGAAAAAAAGAAAAATTTATATATATATATATATATATATATATATATATATATATATATATATATATATATATATATATATATATATATATATAAAGTACGTAAACATTTCTGTTTAATCAAAAATAACATTTGAAGTACCTGTTCTGCCGGTGGAAAACCTCCAGTAAAGACTGAGCAGGGATGAGGGGCTCTCGCGTACTCGTACGAGAATTTTTTTTTTTTTTTTTTCCCACGCGTGAATCTAGGAGAGAGAAGAGCAGACAGTGAGACAGTAAAGGATGCGATATTTCGTTATCCATGCGAGGGATACACAACGAGCTCACTATTTTGGGGTTAGTTTAAGTTCGTTTTTCTTTTTGTTAATAGGAATTACTTGTTTTATTATCTTGCTTTATCCTCTGGGCATCCTACTAGTGTATTTTAACTATTCAAATTCGAACTTTATTAAATATTTATATTTTATATATTTATTTTTCTATGTATTTGTTATATTACATACGAGCTGCTGGAGAGAGAGAGACCCAGTAATACTTTTTTCTCCAAGTTCTGTGCTTGTGATTATGTAATTTTTGGATATATATATATATATATATATATATATATATATATATATATATATATATATATATATATATATAGAGAGAGAGAGAGAGAGAGAGAGAGAGAGACTCACTTTACGTATTCTTGCAATTACTAAAGCTTTGACGACAGAGAGAGAGATAAGAGGAGGATTGAGTCTTTCTCGTGTTAATACTTTTAAGAGAAGCTTCAAGTACAACATTTTATATGTCACATTGAGTTCCCCATTGAAATGGGGGTGGACACAAACAGGTTGGTGCTGTGAGATTAAGACTGGATGCCCTTCCTAACGTCCCACTGTGGGCTGAATAATAACCGAGGTAATAAATAATGACTTTGGTCAGTTCTTGGAAGTATATGATTGCAAAAGGTTAGATTAAAATAGATATATTTTATCTGCGGCTTTGACCTGTGGACTATTTTCGAATCCCAGGAGTTTATGCGCCTGATTTAACACAATCCCAGATTAAGCACCTGCATTCAACATCAATCCCTAATGAGGCACCTTGCAAGGAATCAAATTAGGAAAACCTGTTAAATTGCAAAATTTATTATCCAGTTAGGCACCGAACCTTATCTAACAATAAATACCCACCAATTGCTCAATCCAAGGTTAGGGTCCTAAAATTATATCAGGTGCCTGCTCTGGGACTGATCCATGTTTCTTTATGTTAAATATACAAAAGAACAGAAAAGTAAATTATTATTATTATTATTATTATTATTATTATTATTATTATTATTTGTGAAATCGAAATATACCCTAAAACACACTTAATTACGAGGGGAAAATCGTGATTAGTAATAAAATCCAGTTTTTTTTATTACATTATCAATATTCGATTATTACTTTCCCACGAAGCAGATGTTCTGCTTATATATGCGTCAGCTTTCTTCGATAACTTATTTTCTCTTCCATGATGCTAAAATGTTCAATATATATATATATATATATATATATATATATATATATATATATATATATATATATATATATATATATATATATATATATATATATTTATATATATATTGTAAGTGTGACTCCAGGACGGGCAAGAAAAATGGCCATCATCATGCATATCTATCTATATTTATCTATTTATTCTTTATTATATATATATATATATATATATATATATATATATATATATATATATTATATTTATATCTATATATATATATATATCTATATATATATATATATATATATATATATATATATATATATATATATATACATACATATACCTTGACTGTTTCCCCCTTTAATTGGGGGGTAGCCGACATCAAAAAAGGAAAACAGTTTGGGGAAAAATTATTCTTCTTTGACGTCTCACAGGAGGTTGGTACAAAGGGGGGGATTCCTAGTCCCCCCGCCCCGTCCACTTTTAGTCGCCTTTTACGACACGCAGGGAATACTATATATATTCACCTTATTTTCTTGTATAACTTTTCCGAAGTTCTTACAATAACTTTTTCATTATTGTTGAGACTATCCAATAAGTCGTGAAAATTTAATTGGATTCATAACGTTTCGTACAGCTTAGTACATTATCAAGTGATTATTTAGTGGGTAGTGGATGGAGGTTATATATGATATCTAATATCCACCTTTGGTTTTTGTATAACTTTTCCAAAGTTCTTACAATAACCGTTTTGTCGTAATTAATCCCCACTCGGGTAAGGGTGAACACAGGCATATTTGAGGTTTAATTCCGGGGGAGGAGATGTCCAGTGCAGCCAGAGTAGTCTAAGTGTGTGTTCTGTGGCCTAGAAAAAAAAGTACTTTCTTTAATGGACTACATCTTAGACTGTATTAATATACAGAACTTCAGACCTTGTAGTCTGTGTTATTTTGAACTTGGGGATATATACTTGTTCTCCTGACACTCTGTAATCCTACATATAGTGTATATACCGTACTAAAAATATAAATACATTTACATAACAATGTTTTGTGATTGTTCTTCAAGTGTTTTACATTTTGAAGGCAAAAATGAGTTCCCATATTTTATTACTATGTCATCTAATTTAGAGATAATTAATGCAGTGTTATTATATATATGTAATACTTGAGTGAGATTATGATAATGTCCTATTATGTAAATAAGGGAGTGTCTGCATCCACTTGTCTCTGTGCAAGAACTCTGTAGAGATGGGTCTTAAGGGCGGTTTACACGGTCAAATAATAATAATAATAATAATAATAAACTTTATTTCCATTTTACAATGGGTATTCGTCAGCCAGGACAAGCCCCAACCCCCCACTGTGATGTCCACCCACAGCAGTTCCTGCCAGTAAACAGCTTAAACTCTCGGTCTTGGACGGGGACCGATCTTTCGACCTCGTGAATGCGAAGCCAGCGCGTTACCACTGTTCACACGTTCGAACATCACTTCAAACACTTGTCTGTCGAACCGTGTTCGACGAACCGTTTGACCGTGTAAACCTCCCTTTAAAGGGCGTTGGGAGAGAGAGAGACTGACGTGGAAAAAGGATTTTCTTATGACTGTGAGGGCAAATAGGAGACACGATAGATAGACAGGTAGATAGATAGAGAGAGAGAGAGAGAGAGAGAGAGAGAGAGAGAGAGAGAGAGAGAATTGTACAAATGGAAAGTGTGGTTGGGGGGGGGGATTAAGTGTTCACGGCGTGTGGAGTTTGTTTGTAGAGTAAGTTCGGGGCTAAAGTGAGGAAAACTATCTCGTGGTCTCTTGTTAGGAGTCAAGTTAAATAAAAAAAAAAGGCGAAAAAAACTAATAATTAACTATTAGAAACATCTTTTGCAGTATAGATAGCTTTTTCTTAAAAATAGCTTTACGTCCTTTCTTAAAGATAGGCTTATATTTTCCTAATGATAGCTTCATATTCTCCTTTATGGTTATAATTAAGCTCTCAGGCTTGTTTTGAAATCTTGGAATAGAGAGAGTGAGAGGGACACATAATGTATTTGTTTCCTAGGTAAGATAGTTTCATTATTGATGTATTTTAGCAGTTTTTATTGAACAGAAGCCTGGAAACGATTAAAAACAGCGTAGAAGCTTAGAGGTTTCTCTGTACGAAGTACTCATAAAATTGCAGTCTGAAAAAGCTTAAAGAATGTTTCTCACCTTGGAAGCTTAGAAACCCCGGATGTCTTCATAAGAAAAAAATTATTTAATTTAAGTCTGGAGAAGCTTAAACAGTGTCTCTTGTTACGCAAAAGCTTGGAAACATGTGGGTCTCATTACAATATTCTCATTGATTTGAGGTCTGAAAAAGCTTAATGAATGTCTCTTGCCAAGCTTGGAAGCTTAGAAATTTCTCGCCACTCAAACACTCGTCGAAATGAAGATCGAAAAACCTCAAAGAATGTCTCTTTTTAAGCTTAAAAGCTTTTGCCTCTGTATGCAAAATGCTCATGCAAATGAAACCCGGAAAAACTTGAAGAATATCTCTTTTTAAGCTTGAAAGCTCCGTGTAATATACTGTTTGAATTGAAGTCTGGAAAAGCTTCAAGAATGTCGTTTTTTCTAAGCTTAGTACCTGCGTCTCTCCATACAGAGACGTCGCTGATTTAAAATCGGGAAAATTTTAAAGAAGTTCTTTAGATCAGCTTAAAAGCTTAGAAATACTTGTCTCTCCAAATAATTAATTCGTTGATTTGAAGTATGGAAAAAGCTTAAAGAATGCCAAAGAATCTCTTTTTCTAAGTTTAGAAACCTCTTTCAATCCAAAATATTCTTGAAATTAAAGCTTAGAAAAGCTTGCAATTAAATCCTAAATAATGTGTATGGTTAAACAGCTTAAAGCTTCGAGATTAATTATGCAATTTTACAAAACATTAGTTTTGTTTACGTAAAGCTTAGAATAACCACAAGTTTGCACGCTCTAGTAAACTTTTTACATGTGAAAGTTGTTGCTACTGCTACTCGTACATCTACTACTGTTACTATTACTGCTACTACTGCTGCTGCTATTACTACTACTTTTACAGTTATCATTAGTGTGGATGTTATTAATAGTATTTTAAATATGAAAGTTACCACTATTATTGCTGTTATTACTGTTGTTGCTGCTGCTGCTACAGATCTAGATATTATTATTTTACGTAAACCTGAAAGTAACAAAAAAATTACCTGTGAATATTGCTGCTGTTGCTGCTGCTACTACTACTACAACCACTACTATTACTACTTTTACAGTTATTATTATTATTATTATTATCATTATTATTATTATTATTATGGTGATGAAGATGAGAAATGTGCATATATATGTACATAAGTACGAGTAAATTGTGCTTATTTTAAAGTTATTTCTTAATTTCAGCATTATATACAGGGTGTCCACAAAGTCTGGGTACATAGGAAATTTCACAATGCAGACCTATTCAATCGAGTTCACCTGAATTTTGTAAAGCGCATCAAATTATGCATTGAATATGATGGAAATCATATTGAAAATATTATTTATTAACATTAGATTTAAATAAAATTGTTCTGTTTTAAAAGTATGTGTTAATCTCCTGTGCACCCAGACGAAGTCTGGGTGCACAGGAGATTAACACATACTTTTAAAACAAAACAATTTTATTTAAATCTAATGTTAATAAATAATATTTTCAAGATGATTTCCATCATTTTCAATGCATAATTTGATGCGCTTTACAAAATTCAGGTGAACTCGATTGAATAACTCTGCATAGTGAAATTTCCTATGTACCCAGACTTTGTGGACACCCTAGATATGCATTACTTATGAGTGAGATTGAAATAGTGCCCCATCAGTGCAACCAGGGGAGTGCCTGTGTCCATATGTACCCCATGGAAAGCATGAGATGTAAATAAAAAAAATATTGATAAAAAAAAACCTCGTGGATAGAACCCATTTATCTCCGAGGAAGATAGAAGCAGAGATAAGCACCAAAACATCTCCAAGATTTAAAAAAAAAAAAAAAAAAATTGTAACGTACAATAGAAAGGATATGGGGGGGGGGGGCAGAAGAAAAGCTCGACTCCTCAACTGAATAGAATCCACCCATCTTCAAGAAAGAGATAAAATTAATTATTTAAATGCCTGTATAAAAGTATGCATGATTGATGACTAAACAACGAGTATGCATAATTCGTTAAAAGAACACCTGTATAAAACTATACATGATTGATGGATAGACAACAAGTATGCATAAAATGTGAAGGCAGTACTTGGAATAGATAATTACCTAAAAGTTATTAAAGGGTGATTATGCACGCTTTCTAAACATAATTTCAGAGATAATTTTGTTGTTCAAGAACTGTGCAAAAGAGAACAGATCAACGGTGCTCCTCTCTCTCTCTCTCTCTCTCTCTCTCTCTCTCTCTCTCTCTCTCTCTCTCTCTCTCTCTATTGCCGACAGGTTGACGTGGGAGAGAGAGAGAGGGTGTATTTAAAATTAGGTGTAAGAGAGATGGAGTGCTGTCTTTAAGATTAGTACAGATGGAGGGAGATATAGAGCCATAGTATTGTACTATATGCAGTTTTTGTCTATGGTTTAACAGTTGAAAATGTTTAAAGAATAATACTCATTTTTTTTCCATCTCTTCCTCTTTCGTCTCTTCTTCTCTTCTCCACCTTCTCTTCCACCTACCCTTATCCTCTTCTGTTTGGTATTCTCTTCTCCACCTCCTTCTCACTCAACATCCCCTATAATAATAATAATTATTATTATTATTATTATTATCATTATTATTATTATTATTATCATTATTATTATTATTGTCACACTTCTTGTTTTTGCTCTTATTATTATTATTATTATTATTATTACCTCCACCAAGCAATTGATAAAATGGAACTTAAATCAGACTATGAATTGAATATTTTGAATTGTACATCAAAGAACACCCCGACCAGTTCTGCTGAAACGTGGCACCGTTGCATCTTGTAAACAAGGCACCGTCGCATCGTGTAACCGTGGCATAGTTGCAGTCCGTTAACGTGGCAACGTCGCTTTGTTTGATTTATCATAAGCCTAAGATGGGGGAATTCTGGTATACTTTTACATAGGGATATTATCTCTCTCTCTCTCTCTCTCTCTCTCTCTCTCTCTCTCTCTCTCTCTCTCTCTCTCTCCTTGAATCTCCTAATCATTTGTCTTCTAGGAGACAGGGAACTGCAGGTAGTACTCCTTTACATTTCACTATTAGTGCATTCAAATATTACATACATGTATACGGACATGCATATATAGATTCATACATACATGTTTAGCCTTTGCACATATATACATACGTTCTTTTATACGTGCATATACGCATACCTATATGCATGCATGCATACATGCATCCTTACATACATATATACATATTCACATGCATACTTATGTACATATATATATATATATGTAGAGACAGATACATAAACGTATATATAGGCATTTATTGTCGTATAATATTTGAGAAAAAAATATATACTGGGATAAAAGGAACATTTCTCCGTATAAAAAAATATGATCATTTAAATACGTGAGAGAGAGAGAGAGAGAGAGAGAGAGAGAGATGTTAGTTTCCGGAAAGTTTTTCTCAAAATAGACTCACTCACATGGTTGACACTACCTTTGGGAAGTTTCTCTCTCTCTCTCTCTCTCTCTCTCTCTCTCTCTCTCTCTCTCTCTCGTCTTTACAAGCCTCTTATATATACAAAAACTTTCCTCTGTATGCAGTTTCCTCTCTCTCTCTCTCTCTCTCTCTCTCTCTCTCTCTCTCTCTCTCTCTCTCTCTCTCTCTCTCTCTCTCTCTCTCTCTATCTCTCTCTTCGTCAAGGTAACTGTATTCTCATTGCCAACACAGTACCAAGACAAATCCTTTCCCATTCTCTCTCTCTCTCTCCTCTCTCTCTCTCTCTCTCTCTCTCTCTCTCTCTCTCTCTCTCTCTCTCTCTCTCTCTCTCTCTCTTTCGGCTGTCGTCATTGTTCTTCCTGTCTCCAGCACGCCATTTTCATGCCAAGATTTTTCCCCTCTCTGTCTATCTTTTCTTCTTTTTTTTATTTATTTACACCATGTGAAATTTCTCAAAACAGACTCCATCTCTGACATACATACACACATACATACGTAAATACATGCATACTCACAAATGCGTTAATATATTTATTATTTTTTTATATTATTATTATATATATATATATATATATATATATATATATATATATATATATATATATATATATGTGTGTGTGTGTGTGTGTGTGTGTGTAAGTGTGAGTACGCACATGATCGTGTACAGGTACAGCATCATTATTAGTATACTTAAACCATCTACAAAGTACAATATTTATGTATTCAAAAATAATTTTTGAATGTAGCTGAAAAATTGCATAATTATGCAACTCAGTGCGTGCCTGGGCGCACGCAGTCCCATATGATGACATAAGCACCAAGTAAGAAAATAAAGAAAATGAGAAATGAGGTGTAAGAGATGGTTTCATCAGTGCCAATAAGGAGGCGCTTATCTTTCTATGGGCTCTCTCTCTCTCTCGCGCGCGCGCGCGCGCGCAGATTTTCCCTCTTGAGAAGAATGATTATTAGTGGTATTATTTTTATTAGTATTAACATTTTATTATTATTATAAATATTGTCAATACTGTTATTTTATTATTATTATTATTATTGTTATTATTATTATTATTATTATTATTATATATTATTATTATTACTATTATTATAAAGTAGTGTAAACAAACTTTAGTCCCAGATTATGCACCTGAATTTTCCTCAGGTTAGGTGCATGTTAAGGAGGGATAGGTTACTTTAACCTGTCTCAGTTTCATATTAAGCACCTACAAGTACATCAGGTACCTATTCTGGGATTGATCATTATTCTTTCAAGATGAAAAAGTCTCTGTCATTCCATTTTCAATATTTTGAAAATTAGTAGTACTAAAATAAATACTATATTTTTTTATTCTTAATTTCAAACTCAAATCCTGAATATTCATATATATATATATATATATATATATATATATATATATATATATATATATATATATATATATATATATATATATATATATTGAGAATAAGTCATCTTTCAGATATTTAATTCCCCTCTTCTCGTGTAATATATTATGCACACGCGCGCGCGCGCTCTAAACGCATTCATAGTAGTACGGATAGATATGAAAAGTGTTAAAGGTTAAGGGTCCTTAATGAAAGACAAAGGCAAGGGACAGTGATAGCGATAGAGCCCGACCGTATGCATACCAATATATCAAGGACCCCAAACCCCCTCTCCCAGCGTGGACCCAGTAAGCTCCAGGCAGTGAGAGAATAATCATGTAGACCTATAGGAATTCACCCACCCCCAATGAATTTTTCAGTTTAATCGGCAATGACATGATATTATGAAACTAAACCAACCCCTGGCTAAGAAACGGGGAGTTAGGAACATATGAGGCTCTCCCTGGAACACTATTTGGCAAATAAGCGCATGTAAAAATCTGGCAAATTCTGATGAATACAGAAAACGAAACCGACTAAGAGACTGGGAATTACGATCACGGGGCTCTTTACCTTAAGCACACTCTTGATGCACATACACACACACACGCACATACTTTAATTAGCCCATATTAGCGTTTAAACAGCAGTGGTCAGCAACATAGAGTACAATGCACACACGCACAGACACACACACAAAGTATTTAACCTCTCCACACACATACATACATACACACACACAGACTAAGTGTTTAACCCAGAACAGCGCTTGAACGGGGGCGTGCGGGAACACTGAGTGCAATAACATGAAACGGAAAGTAGAGCGACGAGGAACAAGACTGTTAACACAGTCTCTCACCCGAGACTGACTGCCACAGTCGAGTCTTGTAGGGAAGGGGTCCATTATATGTTGAGTGGTGGGGGGGGGGGAATTAGGTTATATGAAAAGTAAGGGGTTGAGGAATCAGGTTATATGGAAGGTAAAAGGTTGGGGAATTAGGTTATATGGAAGGTAAGAGGTTTGGGAATTAGGTTATATGGAAGGTAAGGGCTTGGGGAATTAGCTTATATGGATGTTAAGGGGTTGGGGAATTAATTTGTAAGGAGGGTAACTTTGAGGAAATTGGGCATATAGAATGTAAAGGATGGAGGAATCAAGTTATATGGAAGGTAGGAGTGGGAATTTACGTTATATGGAAGGTAAGGGGCTGGGGAATTTGATTACATAGAAGGTAAGGTTTGGGGAGATTATGTTCTGTTAAAATGTGAAGGATTTCGGCATTACGAAGCCTGGGGGACTCGATTTTAAAGTGATATAGAGAATTTGGTTATACAAAACATGACTCAGTTCGGTTTTACAAAAGATGGTAATTGTTGCTTAATAAGAACACTGGGAGAACTTGGTTATATAATAGGTGTTTCAGCACGGTAGGATTGTTGGTTAATACAGACATTGGGGGGAATTTGGTTATACCAGAGCTGACTCATTACCGTTTTACTAAAGATGAGAAAGTTTGATTAATGCGAAGATTGGCAGAATTTGGTTACACAAAAGGTGATTCAATACTGATATACGAACGATGGAATTTGGTTAATACACAATCGAGGGTTTATTAACATTATTAGTTTTATGTGTCACTATGAATCCCGATTATGTGGGTGAGCACAGACAGATTGGAGCTTCGGAATTAAGGCTGGATGTCCTTCCTAGTGCCCCGCAGTGGCTTCGTTCACGATTCATGCACCTTCTAAGTCGAGTTTTTGAACCAGCGCGCTACCCCAGTATTCCCAGAGGTTTGTTAACATATAGGATGGGGAATATTAGATAGGGGCAGGTGATGGAATTCTTTTGTGCGATGGGTTGGGAAATTTCAGTTATGCAAAGGGTTAGGTGTCAGAATTTGGTTATACGAAGAAAAGGAGAATATATCACCACAATGAATGTGGCAATTTGGTTAAATAGATGGTTGGGAAATAAGTTTTATGATAGGTAGGTAATTTGGTTATATGATTGGTAGGGGAGAATCCTTTATACAAAGGGGTGGTTTATTGTTTCGATAATACGGAAAGTGTGGAAATAAGTTTTTTGACGGGTGTGGGGATTTGGTTTTGCCAAGGATTGGGAATATTGGTGAGCGAAGGGTTGGGTAATATTTATTGATAGGGAAGAGATTTGTGGGAATTTAGTTATCGAAAACATAGGAATATTTAAAAACACGAAATATGAAGAGATATTATTAATATAAAAATGTGGAATTTGGTTATTTGCGAGAGAGGAAACTTAAAGAACATGAAGGATGAAGGGATTTAATTTATACGAAAGAGGGGGAATTTGGTTACATGGAAGATGGGGGAGATATCTTTTATAGGGAAGGGTGGTTGAGGGACACTGAATAATCGAAGGGTGTGGAAATTCTTATATACCAAGTGTGGGACTCAATTATGCGAAAGATTGGGAATTTGGTTACACAAAGGGTGAGGAAATTCGTTTACATGGAAAGGATGGTTAAGGGATGAGGATTAAAAGGAGGTTGTTGACACTCGTTTTTACCGAGTGTGGGGATTCAGTTATACGAAATACTGGGAAATTTGGTTATACAAATAAATAGAGAATTTGGTCACATAAACGTGAGGGTATTGCTTTGGGACGTAGAATAAACGAAGGGTGTGGACAGCTATTCTTACCAAGTGTGAGATTTAGTTATACAAAAGACAGGGAAATTTGGTTTTCCAAAGGATTTGGAATTTGGTTACACAAAGGGATAGGAAATTCCTTTACAAGGAAGGAATATTTGAGGGATTTTGAATAATGAAAAGGTGTGGGGATTTAGTTGATATACGAAAATTTGGTTGTACGAAAATTCGGGAATTTGGTTACACAAAGGGCGAGGAAATTCCTTTACATGGAAGGGATGGTTGAGGGACTTGGGATAAGCGTTGGGTGTGGAAATTCATTCTGACGAAGGGTGGGGGGGGGGAATAAGAGGAAACAGAGTTATGTATATGACCTGGGGGAACTGGGAGCTGTTTCCTGTGGGAGGAACCGACATAGACACTCCTATAGATTTCCTGTTACTTCTCTACAGCTACAGTTATCCATCTCTTATTAACTTTGGATACTTACTGTAAATATAAATGATAATCATAATTATTATGATGATAATGATGAGTGACTAATTATGGTAATGGTAATGAGAATAAAATATATAATAATGGTATTATAGTATTAATGATTAAAAATTTTCAGTAATAATAATAATAATAATGATTATTATTATAATAATATTAACTACAATAATAGCGACAACAAATACGGAAGTAATAGTAAGAACGATTATAATTATAAAAGCTGTAATAATTATGATAATAATAATAATTATGATAATAATAATAATAATAATAATAAAAATAAGCATAGAATGAACGCATACTCCTTGTACAACGTAACAGCAAAGAGGTAAATGCACAAACAAAGGTGACACTCGACTGTAACCTTTATTTGCAGTGTGCGCCTCTTTAGACACAGACGTATTTTTTTTTTTCCTCTTGTAAACTCCAGAACTATTTACAGTTAACTGTCACTGCAACTGGTGTAACACACCGTCACTCTTAAACGGTGTACCATTTTATATTGTCAGTTTATGTGGATTATTATTATTATTATTATTATCATTATCATTATTGTTTTTGTTGTTAATATTGTTTTTATTATTATTATTGTTGTTGTTGATATTTTTAGTTTTTCACAAATCTGATGTTAATTATTATTGATATTCTTATTGTTATTATTATAAATGTTGTTGTTGATATTGGTATAGTTATTTTTCCATTAATTTAATGTTAATTATTATTATTATTATTATTATTATTATTATTATTGTTATTATTATTATCCAAATGAAATAGAAATTATATTAGCCTACATTTTCTACAATGAGGTGGATTTAATTATTTACTTATCTACCTAACTCTCTCTCTCTCTCTCTCTCTCTCTCTCTCTCTCTCTCTCTCTCTCTTATTATATATATATATATATATATATATATATATATATATATATATATACATATATAGCAAAAAGAGAGAGAGAAAGTTAGGTAGATAATTAAATAATTAAATCCACCTCACTGTAGAAAATGTAGGCTGAAATTTTATTATTTATTTCGTTTGCACCTTCTCGTAAATAATCTCTCTCTCTCTCTCTCTCTCTCTCTCTCTCTCTCTCTCTGTTTCATCCCTACCCCCTAGTAGGTCATTGGTTGGTGAAATATATATATATTCTGTGCTTTCCCCTCTTGGTAATTCTGACCACTCTATGATCTCAGTCTCTTCCATTTTCACTCCCCCTCTACCAATCCTTCATACTCAGTGCCGCCTTTGGCACTTTGAGCGTACCCATCATGGAAATTTGCGTAACTTTCTCTTTGACTTCCCATGGGATGACTACTGCTTTTGGTCCTGCAACCCTGATTAGGTAGCTCTAAAAGTTGCCGAGATCATGACCGTGGGAATGGAGGCATACATCCCCTCTTTTCCAAAAACTTTCTCTCCCCGTAAACCTTGGTTTGACCGTGCCTGCTCCATGGCTATCCAGGCTAGGAATCAGGCACACCGATCTTACCAAGCCTCTACTTCCGATTTAACTCGCTCTGCTTTTATTGTAGCTAGGAATCGCTGTACTGCTCATATTCGAAAGTCTAAGGCTTCCTTTATAAGAAGCAAAGTTGATGACCTTAACTCCTCTCCCACTGACAAATGCTTCTGGTCCTTAGTCAAAAACCTCTCCCAAAAACTTCTGTGACTCAAGCTTTCCCCCTCTCATTCATTCTGATGGTTCTATAGCTTGCTCTCCCACTGACAAAGCCACTCTCTTTGGCTCTCATATTTCTGCCAACTCTTCTATAAACGATTCCAGCACATCTGTTCCTCAATCTTTGCCCCCTCTCTGACCCTATGCCTTCCCTTGTCCTTTCTTCACGCAAAGCTCATAAGGTTCTTCGCTCGCTAAAGACGAACAAGGCATCTGGTCCCGATGGTATCCCTGCAAGGTTCCTTAAGGAGTTTACAGATGAACTGGCTCCCGTGCTTTGCCGTCTTTTTTCGCCTCATTCTGTCAACCAGTACCAATCCTTCATGTTAGAAGCATGCTCTAGTTCAACCTGTTCCTAAGAAGGGTGACCGCTCTACTCCTTCAAACTACCGATCTATTGCCCTAACCTCCTCGAACTTTTGCTCAGTGCTCACTTCTTGAAACGGCTTGAGTCTAACTCACTTATCTCCGATCACCAGTATGGCTTCCGCAAGCCAAGATCCACTGGTGATCTCCTGTCCTATCTTATTCATGTATGGTTCACTTCTCTGAGGAACTATTGGTAATCCTCTGTCGTCGCCCTTGATATCTCTAAGGCTTTTGACAGAGTCTGGCACAAGGCTCTGTTGGACAAACTCCCTGCCTATGGCTTTACCTCTTCTTTCTGCTCTCTGATTTCCAGTTTTCTTTCTGACTGTTTTATATCTGTAGTTGTTGATGATGCGACATCTAGCCCTTTCTCTGTTACCAGTGGTGTTCCACAGGTCTCTGTTCTTTCACCTACTCTGTTTCTTCTCTTCAACAATGATCTACAGTCGCCATCCTCCTCTCCTCTTCATTCCTTTGCTGATGATTGTACCCTTCACTTTTCCTCTGCCTTTTCTTCACAACCTTCATCTGTTATTCGTAATCAGTCTCGTATCACTCTTCCTTCTACTTTTAACTCTAATTTGCAGAGAGTATCAGAGTGGGGTTCTCAAAGGTCTCTGTTCTTTCACCTACTCTGTTTCTTCTCTTCAGCAATGATCTTCTACAGTTGCCATCTTCCTCTCTTCTTCATGCCTTTGCTGATGATTCTACCCTTCACTTTTCCTCTGCCTTTTCTTCACAACCTTCGTCTGTTACTCGTAATCAGTCTCGTATCACTCTTTCTTCTACTCTTAACTCTAATTTGCAGAGAGTATCTGAGTGGGGTTCTCAAAATTTAGTTAAATTCAATGCCTCCAAGACACAGTTTCTGACTATCTCTTTATCTTCTTCTCCTCCTGATAACCCTTTTGTCTACGAAACTAACGAAATATACCCTCTTAATTCTATCAACATATTAGGAATCCATATAGCCTCTAACTTGTCTTGGAGGAATCACATAATCCATATTTCTAAATCTTTGTCAAAAAAAATTGGGGGTTTTGTTTCGTTTTCGTCATTACTCTTCCTCTTTGCAGTTACTTAAAATTTACAAATGTCTTATCCGTCCCTGCTTAGAATACTGCTCACACTTCTGGGGTGCTTCTTCTTATACTTATCTTCTTGATAGGGTAATAGGGTTGAATTTAAGGCAGTCAGACTCATTAATGATCCCTCTCTTGCTTCTAATCTGGATTCTCTCTCTCTTGCCCTTAAGGTATGATCCCTTTCTCTTTTCTATCGCTACTACTTCCATCGCTGCTCTGATGAGTTGTCGAGTTGCATTCCTCCCCCACTGCCAAGGCCGCGTAACACACTCCAAGCGGTTCCATCTCACAGGTACTATGTGGAGATTTGTAGCTCGCGGATTGGTCAGTGCAGCGACTGCTTCTTCCCATCTACTTCCAGACTTTGAAACTCTCTTCCTCCTGTCTTTCTTAATTCTTATGACTTTTCATCCATCAAAAAGCAGATCTATCGTCATCTCAGATCCTAGTACAGTGGTAACGCGCTGGCTTCGCATTCATGAGGTCGAAAGATCGGTTCCCGTCCAAGACCGAGAGTTTAAGCTGTTTACTGGCAGGAACTGCTGTGGGTGGACACCACAGTGGGGGGTTGGGGCTTACCCTGGCTGACGAATACCCATTGTATTGAAATGGAAATAAAGTATTATTATTATTATTAGTCCTCCATATTATTATTAGTCCTCCATATCTCTGGGTCCTCTGTACTTTGACTGTTTATACTGTCTCGTTTTCCTTTTTGCGACATTACCTCATGTCTGTCTTGTCTTTAATCTTTATTTTTCCTTTGTCTTGGTATTTTCTCGTGCCCGGGCCTTTATTGATAAGGGCAGTTTCTGCCTGTCCCGGTGTCGCTCATTATATATATATATATATATATATATATATATATATATATATATATATATATATATATATATATATATATATATATATATATATATATATATATATATATATTATTCACATAATGCGCGTGAATTTTATCATGCTAGTTCTCCTTAGAATAGGATTTTGTGACTTTACCATAGGAGACAGTATTATGCCTCTGGTTTTGCCATCCTATTTTTTAATCTGCTTCGTATTACCCTCTGCAGGGACATAATATTGTTTCTTGTCAAAGTCACAAAATTCTATTCTAAGGAGAACTAGCATATATATAATATATATATATATATATATATATATATATATATATATATATATATATATATATTCTAGTTTCACTTCATGCCGAAAAACAACCGCGATAAGAAATTTTTTTTTATGGTTAATGAAAGTAAAAGTTTTGTTATTTACTTTCTCTTCTGTGCGTAATTTACGCATCGTAAGATGTTCGTACGTATAACGAATGACATCACGAAAGAGAGAATGAGAGAGAAAAAAATATTTTTAAATTATTATGTATGGAGATGTCTTGCTAGAGAGAGATTGTTGGAAGCGATTATGTATGGGGGGGCTCTAGAGTCTATAGAGTGATAGAGAATGTTGTAAATGATTGTGTACATACATACATACATACATTCGTATACATGTTCCAATTTTCCCTTGTAAAGGGGGTGGTCGAGCCAAGAAACACGCATTCATCACGCCCCACACATACCTCAACTGCTCTTCTTAGCTACTTGGGGATAAAAAGTTGCCACACTTCCCCCCCCCCTAAACCCTGATTGTGTCATCCACAAGGAGGTCGGGCAAGTATATTCTACAATGAGGTCCGACAGCCGCAGCTGGTTTATCCACCGCTTCATCACATGGCATTACACTGTTCACTGCGGTAGCAGGTGCGAGAAATTCCTTTGGCCCGTGTCACCTATACACATTCTTCCTCCATTTATTATGTATTAGGGTGTATTGAGAGAGAGAGATTGTTGGAAATAATTATGTATAGAAGTTGGGGGTAGAGAGAGAGAGAGAGAGAGAGAGAGGAAAAACGAGCATGTTTACTTACTAACGACTGTCGGTTCAGGCGACAGTATATACGTGTATATATTTACTGTATTGACGGATATTATTATTATTATTATTATTATTATTATTATTATTATTATTATTATTATTATTATTATTATTATTCCTCCTTAGGGAGGGGGTAAGAATGTTTTTTCCGTGTTTCCCTGCTTATCGTAAAAGTCGACTATATGTGGCAAAGCGAGGGGATTGGGAATCCCATCCTCAGTATTTTTTTTCCTTCATAGTCAAGGTAGTTTGCTTTGTCACAGCCACCCCCTTAAAAGGGGGGAATATGGATATAGTGTCTAGTTAGAGTATTATTATTATGATTATTATTACTATTATTTGACGGCTTAGGCTAAAGTATATATACAGGTATTTTCAATATTGATTGATATTATTATTATTATTATTATTATTATTATTATTATTATAATTATTATATGTATTTTTCTCTTTTCAGGTATGACTTCTTACGTATAAATTTACAAGAAAAGGTGAGAAAAACATATGTAAGCAAACATTTTTTCATTTTTATGAATATTTACGAAAAAAAAAACCTTCCTTCGTTTTCTTCACGTATCGTTGAATGCCAAAATAAGGCATTTGGATAAAAGGACAGGAACTGAATATAGGCGAGGCTATGTAGGGTGTGTGTCTGTGTATGCGTTTGTGTATGTATGTATGTATGTATATGCATACGCAAATGCATACATACATACATACTTACACATGTATACTTAAGCGGAAAGAAGAGAATGCAGAATGTAAGAAATATCATCCCATGATCTCTTATCCCTTTTAGTCCCATCTTATGGCAAGGAAAGAATTTGTTTGTTTGTTTGAGAGAGAGAGAGAGAGAGAGAGAGAGAGAGAGAGACAACTAAATAATTCAAGGTTAATCTTATGAACTATTAACGTAGTGAACTTTGTAATAACATTTATATTTCATCTCCAACTGTATGAATGGTGAAGTTATTGTTTTTATTATTATTATTATTATTATTATTATTATTATTATTATTATTATTATTATTATTATATCGCTTAATATTAGAAGTGATAGTTATATTATTAGTATTATTAATTTTGCCTGCAATACTGATTATCTCTTTCTCGTAATAATAATAATAATAATAATAATAGTAATAATAATAATGATAATAATAATAATAATAATAATAATAATAATAATAATAATGATAATATTAATAATAATAATTATAATAATAATAATAATAAAAATAGTAGTAGTAGTAGTAATAATAAAAGTAATAATGATAATGGAATAAAATCCTGCATCTACGTGGTTATATTTTCAAATATATTAAGTGGTACTCGAACAAGTTACGAATGTCATATCATCATAAGTGAATCTTCATGAATACTCCCCCCCCCCTGTAATATTATGCCATCGGACGTATTGCTATTCAGTAACCATGTGCAAGATGCTTCCCAGGGAATACGTCGTACTTTATAAAAATGGGAGGAATGCACTAGAGGGGTTTAGTTTGTCCCGAGTTTTAGGCAGAGTAGTGGCACTATCTGAGGGTAAGACTGAGGCACCCTTCTAGCCGCGGATGTTGCAGATAAGTCTTAAGGGGGGTTTACACGGTCAAACGGTTCGTCGAACGCGGTTCGACAGACAAGTGTTTGAAGTGATGTTCGAACGTGTGAACGGGGTATTTGGTTGTCGAACACGTTCCGTGTTCGACAACCAAATACCCCGTTCACACGTTCGAACATCACTTCAAACACTTGTCTGTCGAACCGCGTTCGACGAACCGTTTGACCGTGTAAACCCCCCTTTAAAAATAAATTCAAAACTTAGGAGCGGTTTTCGGTCTCGCCTTTCAATTGTAGCTTAATATTTCTGTCTCTAGTTGAAGACGGGATATTAACTACAAACCAACGTCTAATTCAGTTACTGGTAATAATAATAAAAATAATAGTCGTAGTAGTAGTGGTAGTAATAGTAGTAGTAATGATAATAATAATAGTAACAGCAATAATACTGGAATATTAACAAAACAACGTCAACCCCAGTTCCTAACTGTAATAATAATAATGATGATGATGATAATAATAATAATAATAATAATAATAACTTTAAAGCAACAACAGCTACAACAACAGGCATATGTGTATCGTCACCAAAACAACAGCAATAAAAATGACAACGACAATTAGAACGACGTTAGAATATTGACCCCAAACAATTAAATATGTAACAGCCTGCCACGGAGATCGTTAGATGTGCTTGTATGCATGTGTATGTATATGCTATTTATGTATGTCGTGTGCGCATGTGTAAAATATGTTCATGTGTGTATATATATGTATTTATGTATATACGAGTATGTTTTTGTATATGTATGTATATCGGTCGGTATTTGTGTGTAAATGTGTATGTACTTGTTTGTTTATGCATACATGTATGTATATGTAAAAAAGTAAGGCTAGACAAGAGAACAAAGACCATTTTATTACGTATTTAAAGGTGATATGTCCCACTAAAGCACGAGGCCAGTAGGCGAAATGTGTGAAAAACATGTGTATTATTATTTCATTTATATATGTATGTAATTATGTATATACACAAAGTCGCAGCTTCCTGCGTGTTTTTAAATATTTATAGTGTAGCATTTACGAGCTTCGGCGTACCCTCAGAGGGTACATGCACCATAAGGGTACGTTTCTTTGATGAATGACGGTACGGTACAGTAGCCATAACTAGGTTAACGTGTCTTTTTGTTTCGTTTGAAACGCGGTGTTTTTCTATAGTTTATGATGAATAGATATGAAGTTGATCGATGTGTTGAGAAATTTTTTTTCTGTCTGCGTTGTTGATTAGATATGAAATTGATCGATTCATTTAAAGTATTTTTAGACTAGTAAATGCAATGCAGTTTTCATGTGTGATTCGATTGAAAGATATGAAAATGATCGATTGATCTCATATAATTTTTATTATGGGTTTGTGATAAATAAATATGAGAGTGATCGATGTATTTAGGAAAGCTGGAGATGTGTAAATTGATGAATTATTTTCATATATGTATTAAAAAATAAATTTGAAAGTTATCGATATAATGATGCATTATTTACATGTATAATTTGAATAATACATATGATAATAATGACCAAACATCATTATTAAAAGTCAAGGAGTTAAATGGTCTTTCGAAGTGAACCATAATTTTCTCTATGTGGAAATCACCATGTGATGCTCATGTGACTTTATGATGAAATAATTATGATAGCTAAACATGATATGTCAAGGTCACTTGATGAACGTAAGTTTTGGAAGAGAGAGGCCAATTTCTCTATGTAAAACAAACAAACCTCGAAACACTTGTACCTTAAATAAGAAAATTTAAGTCTCATAGATAAACACACACACAGATAAAATGTCTTATAAATTATATATAGATTCTGTATGTATGTTTGTATGTTTGTTCCGGTTTTACGTCACGGACTCCCTTTTCTACCAAGGGCTAGGACGGTTGCTTTCTTGCGAAGGACTTGTTTTGGCGTTTGTAATCGTTACCCTGAGTGCATGCCCTTGCTAACCTAAGACCGTGACAGGGCGCGAACCCTCGACCTGACGCTTCAAAGTCGCGGACGCTACCGCATGAGCCACGGTGACTACTAGATTCTGTATATTAATTATTAATCACACGCCTTCATGTGGGGATTGCCATATTAAAGGTGAGAGAGAGAGAGATTTTGCTGATAAATCGTCCATTTATTTATTTACTTATTTTCAAGGTTAGAATATTTAGTCAGGGTGCATACTTGCTTATGCTCGGGTCTAAGCACATGTCGGGGTTAGTTTTAAAAATGGCCTCGTATTTCTGCTTGTTCTAAGCTACGCTTCTGTATTTTTTTCGGCCAACCTATATTCGACTTTGGGCCATTTTGGTATGACGCCTCAGAATTTAACCCACTAGGCTACAGTTATATGATTTTAACTAGGCTAAGTGTGGATGCAAAAATTATATCTATTACGAACTAGGCAAGTAATGCCGGTGTATTTACGTTGTAAAATAGTTATATATATATATATATATATATATATATATATATATATATATATATATGTATATATATATATATATATATATATATATATATATATATATATATATATATATATATCTGGAACAGAGATATACTACAGAAATTTTCAGAAAGAACCGTTTGGAATAGAGATATACTACAGAGAAGTGCAGGGAAAAAAATAAAATTAAATATATATATATATATATATATATATATATATATATATATATATATAATATATATATATATATATATATATATATATATATATATATATATATATATATAGTAAGGAAGCCCATCAGTGAAACAAAACCTATAAAACAATGCTATATTTCGGATCCTAACTGGATCCCTTCTCAAGCAGGGATCCAGTTAGGATCCGAAATATAGCATTGTTTTATAAGTTTTGTTTCACTGATGGGCTTCCTTACTATTTAGTGCTGTATGCTAGCAGTTTGGACTTATATATATATATAATATATATATATATATATATATATATATATATATATATATATATATATATATATATATATATATATATATATATATTGCAGAAAAAATGCTTTTAGAATTCAGACTGAAATTGAGATATATCGCAGAAGAGTACGCTGAGAATATAAGCTGGAATAGAGACCTATATTGCAGAAAAATACTCTCAGAATACATGCTGGAATGGAGATATATATTGCAGAAAATACTCTCAGAATACAGGCTGGAATAGAGATATACACTGCAGAAATATACTTTTAGAATGAAAGCTGTACGAGATATTTTACCAAGAAATGCAGAAAATTTCTTTTAAATCCAGGCTGGAAATGGAAAATATTTCTCAGAAGTACTCTTTAGGCTGGAATGGAAATTGATTGCAGAAATGCCTTTGGAGTTCAGGCTGGAATAATATTCTTTGCAAATCCAGGCTGGAATGGAGATATATTGTAGAAAAGTCAAGAAAGTACCGTTTTGAAGTCTTGGTTGGAATGAAGAAATATTGCAGAAAGTTCAGTCTTCTTTTCAATTCCAGGTTAAAATGGAGATATATTCCAGGCACCCTATAGCTGTCTAGGCTGAAATAGAGAATATTGCAGTAAAGTACTTTCAGAAATCCAGACTGAGACTGACATATATTGCAGAAGATTGCTCCTAGAGATTCTGGTAGATTATTTCTCTTGTGGAATCGAGCGAGACCGCATTGAAGTTATATTGCAGAAAAGTCCAGAGAGTACCCTTTGAAAAATCGAGATTTAAATGGAGATATAATTATGAAATGTACATAAACTAGCCTTTGGAGATCCAGCTTGGAATGGGGATATATTACTAAAAAGTACAAAAACTTGCCTTTGGAAATCTAAACAAAAGTACCCTTTAGAAATCTAGGTTGGAACAGAGATATAGTACAGAAAATTTCAGAAAGAACCGGTTGGAATAGAGATATACTACAGAAAAGTGCAGAAAAAACCCTCTGGAAATCAAGGCTGGAATAAAGATAAACTACTGAAAAGTGCTGAAAGTACCCTTTGGAAATCTAAGTTGAAGTAGAGATATATTAAAAAAGTGCAGAAAGAACTCTTTGGAAACCTAGGTTAGAATGGAGATATACTGCAGAATAGCACAGAAAGTACCCTTTGAAAATCTGGATTGGAATGGGGATAGAATTCATGAAAGAGCAGAAAGAAGAAACCCGATGGAAATCTAGGTCAGATTGGATAAATATTGCACAAAAGTACCCTTACAAATCCATCCTGGCCAGAATGGAGTATAGCATGGAACGGGGTAAAAGCAGGACAAGAGTATGTTGCGAGGAGTCTGGAACTAACGCCACGACACTACCTCTAGCCCTCCCAAGCGACTAGATCAATAATCTGACTCACCCTCCTCTGGATACCACATGTCTCCAACGCTTAAAACCAAACTCCCTCACAGCTGAATCTTATCTAGAGAACGTTCTACAACCTTCGTTTTTTGATATGGCTTAAGTGTGTCTCTTACTTCTTAAAATAAGGAATTAAGACTCAAATTCCAGGGGCTAAGACGTTCCAAAAATGGCTGGAATAGAAGAGAGGTGAGGAATATATGTTGCCAACCGGGGATTATTTTTTTCAGAAATCATGCATTGTTTTC